>JAVQJF010008462.1:0-69916 GCA_036023855.1 Gadopsis marmoratus
CATATACATATATATATACATATATATATATATATATATATACACACACACACGCATACACACACACACACACACACATACATACACGCATACACATATATACACACGCACATATACACACACGCGCACATATACACACACACATATACACACACACATATACACATGTGCATACATATACACACACATACATATACACACACATGTGCATACATATACACACACATACATATATACACATGTGCATACATATACACACATATATACATATAAGCATACATACATACACACACACACACATATATACATACATAAATACATATACATATACACACACACATATACACACATGCATACATACATAAATATATACACACGTACATACATATATACACACATACATACATACATATATACACATAAATACATATATAAATACATACACACACACACTCATATACATACACACACATACACACACACACTCATATATACATATACACATACATACATATACATGCATACATACGTATATACACACATATACACATACACATACACACATATGCATATATACACACACATATATACGCACACACACACACACATATATACACATACATACATACATACATACATACATATATCTGAATCGTTTCAATTCTATGCATTTTAAGATTATAAATAACTCATGTATCATGCAGTGAAGGAAGTGTATTTACTTCCTTCTACTGTAGGGAAGTACAGTAAATGAGTACAAATCTGAGTACAAATATGAAGGATTTATACACCTGTCATAATGTCAGCTGTGAAAAATGCAAAATCTTCAACCTTCTTCACTAGCTAGGCGCTAACTTTGCCCGTCTGTCGTTTGATGTTAATTTGAGCTTTTTTGCTGAAAACAGCTGCCTGCTGCTGCTGCTGCTGCTAGAGCACTGAGGCAAAAGCACACAGTGAACATGCCGCAAAACCAAAACAGGAGACCAAAATGCTCCATAGAGCTACAGAGTTGCCCATTCTCACAGCATTATTTTACCGCGAGTTACTCGTTGACTCCCACATCAACTATCACCATGAAAAGTTGTGATATCGAATGGCAAACAGGTTTCACACAGTTCCACAGAGACTGAATGTGAATAGTTTCTGACCCTGGAAGAAGAGTCCGCTCGGCTGCGTTATGGCGGCTGCAGACACGGCGAGCCACACCGCGGTGTCGGCCCCCATGGCCTCCGTCCTCAGTTTGGACTGCATCTTAGCGTGGAATGAAGGCATGGACGTCTGGACAGCTGCAGAGAGACAAACGAAACCACAAAGGGAACGAGTTCTGTCACACGAGGGCGAAGGATTCACATGTTTTAGTGTCATTTGAATACGAGGAGACGCTGCTTGGTCTCACAGCGTTGGTTACCTGGTGTGTCTGCCCAGCCAGGGTGCATGGAGGAGAAGTGGATCTCTTTGTGCTGAGAAGCCCATCTCTCTGTCAGAATCACCTGCTGTCTCTGTCAAAATGGCAAAACACAAAAACTCTTCAACATACACGCCACAATAAGTTGCGTTCAGCTCGCTGGCGTACAGCGAATCAGCCTCCTTTACTTTGTTCTGGGCGTAGGCCATGGTGCCATCGAACGTCCCCGCCTCAAACTGGAGGTCGTCCACGTTCAGCTTCTGCGTGAGCATGCCGCCCGACGACACGGTGACCTGGGAAGGAGAGGCGGCAGCAAATATACATGTTTACTTTTAATGCAAGATTTGAGTCTGCCTGTTCGCACAGTAAGCCTGACAGTAAAAGCAGCTTTAACTTTCCACAACGTATTCGTGCGTGATGATGTTTGACACGCTGAGCGTTTTCTCCAGTTGAAATACAACCCACCACTCTCGAGTCTTCGACCTTCTTCAGCGCAGGCATCAACGCTGTCGTGAGGATGTACGTACCTGAAAATAAAGGTAGGCACAGAGGGTAGTTCAGCAACGCCTATATGCACCATCTGCTATAGAGGAGAATCCAAACTCAACCATGTCTGATTGCTGAGCATCAAAGGCTGTCAAGTATCAAACGCTTGGTCAAATGTTTTAGCTCATTTGCTTATTATTTCATATTATATTGCCTGATTTAAACCATTATTTTCTTACACTTATGCTTTACTCGTTTAGGTTAAGTGTTTGTACAACGGTTTTGTTAAAGGCTGAAATGGTTCTGTAGCGCAGAGTATTTAAAAACGGTCACGTATCAAATGTCCGGTCAGATTCGTCAATCAAATAGTCTGTTTTGTATCACAAAATTCTTGTTTGAAAATTTACACTCACATATAAGAACTTTGGCTTCCTTTGTCATAAGAAAAAGACAGATTTGTAGAAAAACTGGCCTCCCATCTTCGTCTTATGCTCAGGATATAATGAAGGCCGAAAAAACATGTATTGCCCTATGATGTTCTAAAAGCTCACAGCGAATGCGTCACACAGTAATTACAGTATGCTGAGAAAAGACGCTGCAAAACGCTGAGATATCAGATTACGCAGACTTTCTTAAATTCGGTATAAACACTTCATTGCAGATTTGCTCTAATAACCGCTACAGATATGCATGTATTTACTGGTTAATAAAGTTATTTGTACACAAGATGGATGTTATGATATTAAAAAGGGGAAGGGGTTGCACTACTGCCCATGAGGGTCCGCTTCTAGGCAATAAATGTGCCACTTTCCTTGGCGGTGGGAGAAGTGCAGCTTTTATTTTGAAGGCTAACTTTCCTTACTTCTAGTTTTACTTTGGCAGGCATCATCACGCAGCTGGACAAGACAATTCTAAAATTAAGCACCTAAAAAACATATTGCTACGTCTTACCAAGTGTATTTGTGGCGAAGTTCTTCTCCAAACCCTCCTCGGTTAACTCTCTCTGGTTGACCATGCAGCCTGCGTTGTTAATCTGGTGAACGCGACAAGTGAGTAAAGTAATACACAGTACAGCGTGTGCATTACGGATGAGCCAACACGTATCTTCACGCCACCTACCAGTACATGTAGAGCGTTGCCTTGTGAGAAGCTCTGGGCGAACTCCCACACTTGTCTTGCGCTGGACATGTCAACGATGTGGATGTGCACATTCTGGAAAGAAACAGGAAACATAAATACCGTCAGCCCTTTTTCTGTTATAACGACAAATATAAAAGAGGAATTTTCCTTATGTGATATACAGTATACACTTTTACTTTGTCAACAGTCTGGGAGGTGGAGGTGTCAACAGTAGTGAGTGGCCCGAATTAACCTTTTGCTGCTGGTTGCTAAAGGTCATCCTCCTGTTGCATACTTTTATGATAGCAATTAAAATGTAATTTAATATCCTGACGCACACATCTTTGGTTGTATTAAACCTTGGTAAGTTGCTTTGGACAAAAGTGCCAAATGAATGTAATGTGTCACAACTCCTCAGTCGGATTAGTTGATTTTTTTATAGCCCAAATCACATGTTTGCCTCAGAGGGATTTTACAATAAGAACAACCTGTGATACCCTCCATCCTTTGACCCTTGATTCAGATAAAGATAAAAGTCCCACCCCTCCAAGACAGACTTCTCACCTGATTTTTACTCCGTTCCACAATTTCATCTTTGGCTGCTTCTGCACGCCCCTTGTTTCGACACACCATGTGAACGGTTCCTCCTGCAGACTCACAAATAAACCGTGTCAGTGGGCAAGCCGGCAGTAACCCACAAGCAGAGGGGGTGACTGATTGTTGTTACCTGGCAACACTCAAACACTCGCCTCTGTTGGCTATTTCCTGCGCCGTGGCTTTTCCAATCCCGCTGTTGGCCCCGGTTATCATGAAGGACCTCCCATTCAGGTCTACGTCCAGGTCTGCTGGGGTAAAACGCTGCGCTGCAGCTTCATAGCCACTCCTGTTGAGATCAGCGAATAATTGATCTAATTGAATAATAATAACAATAACAATAACAACAACAACTTTATTTATATAGCACCTTTAAAAACAAAGTTTACAACGTGGTTGAACAGACAACAGGAGTCCGGATACTCAGGAAGCAACAACACAGGAGGCATTGAAAGTTAAAAAGCAAAACAAAAGCAAGTTGATAATAAAGAAAAATAAAAGCGTTAAAATGACAATTTAAAGAAAATATAAAACGATATAAAGACGACGTCACATGAATAATCATTTAAAATCGTTGCTCGTGCAGAAATGTCAAACACTGTTTCTCAACTGTGACATTTTACATCACGAGAGACATAAAAGGCATCAAGTCATAAAACACTACTAATAAATACCACATGTACTGTTGTTTTTTGTTGTTGTGAGACTTGTTAGTCATGTTAAACTAGCAATATAACGACGTCGCCGTTTTTATTCTACTTTACATTCCACAGACCAGTCGTCGCTGGTCACTGCCGTAAAGCGACACGTGTAGTTTCAGAGTTCCCACGGTGAGAACGACACACGGAGCTCGGTGGAAAGTGTTGTCTTCACTTACTTCGTGAACTCCCGGAGTCCTTTCACCAACCACAGCGCATTCCTGTACACCGACATGTTGTTGTAGCACAGAACGCGTTCCGGCCTCGGCGCGTTTTGTACCGGAAGATAAACTGCTGGTGTTCGCGTAGCCCGATGGGCGGGGAGTCACGCGTGCGGCCACCGGAAGTACACTTTCGAATAACCGTCCAGCGCCCCTGGTGGAAATCCGCGCTTACTACCGTTGCCACGGAGACATGGCAGGCGATCCCTTTTCGAGTGTGCCGCGTGAACGCGAGCTCGAATGAACTGTTCCGAAGGACGAAATAACAGTCCGACATCACATCGACGACCCGCTGTCATCGGCCACGCAGAGGTTTTCTGTCGGTCTCCGTCGCTGCTGCATCGTTGTCAGGATGGCCGAGTGGTCTAAGGCGCCAGACTCAAGGTACAACCTTCCTGTCTACGGGGTTTCTGGTCTCCGTCTGGAGGCGTGGGTTCGAATCCCACTTCTGACACATAATGTTTTTTTGGACACCAGATGGCGCGCTTGTGGTTTAATTTTAAACCAACTCATATCTGACTCTGCGTGCCGATTTGAGCTTTTAATATGGCGCTGAAGGCAAAAGAACGGTGTCAGCAATATGTGTTCAAACTGCCTAATCACATTTATTTGACATGCGTTAGACGTTTCTTAAATGTTAATTGCTTCGTTGCAGTGTTCCTAAACGCTTGGACAAGTAAATGTCAAACCCCCCCTAAAATTCAAACACGCGGCCGTCAGAGCAGGTTTCTCACAGATGCCTTCCAAACGCTGTATCCCCAGTACTCATCAATGCACTTCCAATGAAGCACCTTGCTATATAATCGACCCCAGCTTTTAATTTTGAGTTCAGTTTCTAATTAGGATTTGAATAATTTATTATTGTTTGATTTTTTTTTGATTTGTCCTCCTGTTGTTTTGTGATTCATGCATGACTTGGCCTCTGTAACGTTGCAATTTTCCGTCTGTCTCTCGCTTACTTCACTAAAGAAGGATCAGCGCCCTCTCTTGACGAAAGATGAGAAGACAAAGCTTACAACACCTGGTACTTGGTCTCCCATACAAGTACTCAACAGGACCAATGCTGCTTAGCTTTGAGCGGCTTGTCATCAGTGATGCATTATTGCGTTAGCATCACTAATGTTGCAGCTGGATAAGGTGATCTGAATCTGCAAGGTACCTAGTAACTGACGCTGGAAAGTAAGTATAAAGTGTGCAAGAACTGTATGTGTATCTGTATTAGATAATGTGGAAATTGCAGCCCTTAAGGACTTCTTGTACACGCAAAAAAAACCCCAAAAGCAAAATAAATCTGTTGTTTATGGGCATCCCAGCTGCAAAAACACTTAAGAGGACTGCTGCAGCTTTTCTCATTCTCATGAGTGCACAACATCTAGTTACATTTGAAGAATTATTTTCGAAGAAAAAAAGATATTAATGCTATAACTCTGATTTAGATTGTTACAAAATAAAAAAATAAATTTCCCCAGAGTCCCTGGACCTCAACTTACAGACTGACCTGTTTTCCAGACCTCTAAATGTCTGTCCTCTGCACTGTGGAAGCAATACATGCAACCACTCTCTGCGTTGATTGGCTCTGCAGGGCTGCAAGGAGACTTTGCCATGACAACCAGTGTGCACTATTATTGCACTTCCCTCTTCAGGCTGTAGGGAGACCTCACAAGGAGACGCACACCTGTGCAACTGCTCAAACTGCGGAGAGAGGCGGGTTTCACAGGCGGAGCTGAAACAAGGGGTTGTAAAGATTTCCCCAGACACAGAGGAGTGTTACAGACCTCAGCGAAGCAGCTCTGACATACAATGATGGTGTTTCAACGGGTCCTGAAATGATTTAGGATGAATTATCTGAATTTTAGGGATTAGATTGAAATCGAGAAGGCAGCACTTTATTCATTCATGAATGAATGAATGAATAGATGGATGTGGATAAAATCTTTAACCTCAAAGTTCAACACAAGAGGTCAGCATTGCATTAAAATACTTTACAGTCTGGTAGAAAATGTTAAGAGAATTGCTCATGTTCGTTCTTTGTCTTGGACATCAAAAAGTCTGAAGTCTTGTGACTTAGATTTAGTGAGTTTTAAAACTCTTTAGGCCATCTCATTTTGAATGTTATTTTGACATGATCACAGATAGTCTTTAAAGTCTTTATTATTCTGTAGTTAATAATAAGAATAATTTGTTTATCTTCTCATCATTATTACTGTCTTCCTCTGATTGTATTTTTAACTTTGCCGTAAAAGCATTTTGGTCAGCTATTTGCTGCTTTTAAATGTGCTTGATAAATGAGTTGACTTCACACGTTTTAGAAATGTAGAGAACATACATGCCTCACTATTCACTTAACTATATAAAAGCCCTTTATGAATAACGTTTTCATATTCACATTAAGATGAAACTGGCACGGGGTAAGTAATCTTCAGTTTCCCCTTATTTATTAAGGGGTTTACCCACATAAGCTATAATTGAGAAACCTGTCACTTAAACTTGCCAAGTAAAAGGTGACGCATAAATAAAAATGAGCCTATTTACAAGATCCTGTGTTTTAACTGAATGAAGGTGTGGGTGTAGGTTGAAAAATGTTAGGTACTTAAGGAACTCAAGGTTAAAGTATTTAAGGTATTTATTTTCATCTTTTTTATGATGATTCCTAAACAAATTAAATGTTAAATTCTGTTTAGACTTTAAAATAAATAAAATGAAGCATCACGGTTGGAAATTTACCTTAAAAGGTTCTGTGTAGCACACATGATGGAGAAAAACATTTATTGAATAGCGTATATAAGGAAACAATTTTGACAGGGATTGGTCCTTTAAATGTGTCATTTCATTTACTTATATAACCTGACATATACAATGCTTAAATCTACATGCAAAATACATTCACACATACATGAGAACGAGAAATAGAGTTTGTGGAGCTCCAGTTTAAAGTCAGTGGAGTTGGAAGTTTTCCTTTTAAACACCAGGGGGCAGAGTAGAGCTTTGTTGGCTGTCTTTACAGAGTGTAGACAATAGATCAATAGATCAAATGTAGAACTCTTGGTCTTCTTCGTCCACCTTGTCTGCCTCTTCAACCGGGGCACTAATAATGCTGCAACTGTCAGACTGGTTTATGGAAACATCGCTTAGAGACGGAGCAGCACTTGTGTTCACACCTTGGATATGTGACCCCAGGAAGGCAGAGGAAATGCTGTTGGCGATGAAGCTGTTTGGAGTCCGGCCCAGTGTGGCTGCCTTGTAGGCCGTTTCTGGGATGCCAGGAGAGAGGGGGGGTCCGAGGTCTTCTGGTGGCGCCGATAATGGCCGAGAATTCTGTGGCAGGCTGGATTTGATGTACGCAGACACCACGCTAAGGTCCACACTGCTGCCTGGATCTACTTTAATCCCCGTGTCCACATCCGTCTCCTCCGCCCCGATCAGAGCGTCCACGTTGAGCCGGAATGGAGGGATGAGGGAGGAGCTCCTATTGAGGGAGTGGCTCCTGTGATGGGGGCTGGGAGAAGGCCCAGAAGAGGAGCAGGTGGAGTGGGAGCTGGCCGAGCCCAGGTTGGGTAGCGAGAAGAGGGAGCTGGACCGGTGGCCCCTCCACTGGGCCCTCCAGCTGTCTGCATGGTGCTGGTCTGCCCACTGCTCCTGCTCGTCCGGCTCCTCGCAGGCCAGAGGGTGGGAGCTGTGGGGGGTCAGGTGGACTCTGAGACGGGATGTCGCCCGGTGGTGGTGCCGACGGTTCCTGTAGGAGGAGGAGGCGCTTCTGGTGAAGGTGGATGGAGCCGAAGCGGATTCCGTGACAGTGGTTGATATGTGGCAGGGATCTTGTTGGTGTTTTAAGTGTGCACCTTGAACCTGAGTAGCAAGAAGAGGAAAAACAATGAGAATACACAGTATATATATACTGTACCTGTAAACAATCATTGGTGGCGGTGATCTCAGGTCTGCCCAGTTAAAAATAACCTTTATCTTGAATTTTTGAAGTTTCATTGCATAAGTCACGTCTGTTTCTGCCAGTTTTAAGGTTGGACAGCATTATGTTTAGGCAGATTGTGTTGCTTGATACTAGCAAATGTCTCAAGATCACACAATACTTTGCTTGAGCTTGATGGTTCATTCTGGATCTTTGAAATGGCAGTTTGATAAGAATATATCTGTCAAATATTTGGCTTGTTTTGTAGGAGGGGACCGCGTGAGAGAGCGCAGCAACTCTCACATCTTACCATCACGACCTGAAGAGGTAGTTAAATATGAGGCCTCAGGGGTCCCGATGAAAGGAGGTGCATATTCAAAGGTTTTTAACATCTCCCTGTTGGGCTCTCATGCAACCAAGAACTGCTCACGGGACGCAGAGGCAGCAAAAACAAGGAGGAAGGGGTGCAAGGGAACGCCGGGGTTTACAAAAGTCCCCACGTGCCCCCTTGTTCTCAGCCCGGCCACTTTATGAATCACACCAGCAGCTGGAGAATCCATCAGCGTCCAGAGGAGCCCCATGTGTATCGCACCTCCATTTATGGACCAAAGTATCTCAAAACACAGAGCCTGCTGTTCATGAAAACCTGCTGTACCACAAATCTACAGTCTGATTATCATCCGCACAGTAACAGGTCTGGGAAAGTAAGAAGCAATATGGTAGATTCCCCAATTGTGACGCAAATGTGGAAATGTTTTCTATTTGCAAGGCAGCTGCAGCAGCATTAATTTCGCTGCTCTGTCAGTTCAGTGTCTCATCTATGTTCTCCCCCTCTGTAAGTATTGAAATGCTCGGGTGTCTCCTCTTCCCAGTGCTGATAGATTCTCCATGTTTCTCTTCTCATGTCCGCTCTGTCATCTGGCTTTCCAACCAAACAATACAAGCAGAAGCAATAACTTTCCACACAGCAGCCTCAAGACAATTGTTTCCAGGAGCAATGGGATGGAGGCGGCTGTTCAGATTTCCATATGTTCAGGCTCAACAACAATAAATACCATACACGCAAATGGAAGTAAATCATATGAAAACTGTGACTTACCACTAAAGTGCTGGAAACAACTGATGCCTGTATTTCTGACATTACAGCGCAACTTCAAATGTATTATCCGGAGCTCACCATTTAAGGAGTTTAAACATAAACATTTGCTGGTGTGAATGTGAGCGTTTGCTGCTGTTCTGTGTTCTCTGTCATTACTAGATTGAATATCTTTGCTTTTATGCTGTTGTCGTTGAAGTGACAAGTGAAATTAGTCTTCACCACAGAGCTGGAATCGTCAAAAGCCAAGGTCAGTGGGATCCATCCTCTGGGGATCATGAGTGTCTGCACAAAATTACACGGCAATCCATCAATATGTCAATAGTAATAATAGCTGAGATATTTCCGTCTGGACCAGAGACGACAGACAGACAAGAAAATAGCATGACAAAGTACACAAATGTGAGAGAAGTGCCGGGCGTCTCTATAGAAACAGAGTGGATTGTTAGGCGGGCACCTGTTCATGTGAGTTGTCCTGCTGCGTGGAAGCTTTGCTGATTGAGAAGCACTCAATCAGACCATCTCTCTCATTATCTGCAGCGTTTGACAAATAGTGGGTAGGAGAGTATTGCTTCCCGTCCTAACGTGTGTTTGTGTGACAGTGATTACGTATCGAGGTTGTCGTGGCGCGACGGGAATGCGAGAGCATACATGAAAGGGATTAATGTGTATGTCTCCTTTGTTTCCTCTTTTCCTCACGTAAACAGCCTCCACAACTACGCACTTTATCCAGTGCTGTATTAACCTTTACTTACTACTTACTTAGTTTACTTTTAAGCCATTCTTTTCTCTAATTGAGGCCTAAAAGTCTTATTTTCTCAAAAACAAGGCATTAAAATCTGCCAGAGCAGTGCAATCATTATAACCCGTTTCCAGTACAAACTACTTGTTCCAACTTGAGCAATGGCGATTGATCGGTGGTGACATGCTGGCTCAGTGCTTTGCGCTGTTCTTCCTCACAGCAAGAAGGTCCTGGGTTCAATTCCCCTGGGGGACCAGGCGTTTCTTTGTGGAGTTTGCATGTTCTCCCCAAGCTCACTAGGGGTTCCTCCATTAAATATGTCTCAGCACGTGAGCTGAGTATAATGACCACCTGCCACCATGTGACCGATCACACTAGTGAGTGAAATTTGAGTTTGAAATGATGGTAACACTTAATATTAAGTCCCCCTATTTAGCCTTTATAAACTGTATTAAAATGAAACACAACACAGCAGTTCTACCATCTCAAATTCACAAGTTGCCAAAAAAACCCTCAGTCATTGCAGGTTTAAAGTTAGGGCTAGCGTGGGAATGTATTTTGTCCGCACAAGGATGAAAGTACAAACGTGTCAGTGTGTGTGGAGAAGAAGTGAAAGAGTGTAACAAAGCCCCAGTGTTCTCCTCTCTCCCGGCCCAATGTCGCTCCTCTCTCTTATTAACCACCTTTGCCCTCCTCCTCTACACTCCACCACTGCCGTTTGTCCTTCTCTCACTCTCTCCTTCACTTCTTCTTTCTTCGCTGACTCTTTTCTTCGCTCTGAGACATGAAGTGGATGTACGGAGCTGCATACTTATCTCTCCCACGCAGGAAAGAAAGAGGCAGTGAGTGTTGTTGAGGCTGTCATTTAAAACGTAATGACACTTGAGGGAGGCCAAAGCAGGACAAGTGTGTGTGTGTGTGTGTGTGTGTGTGTGTTGTTATCCCAAAGATGCTGCACACATTTGTTATTTACTGAAACTATTTCTATGCATGTTTGGGTGAAAGCGCGTGTGCCTCCGTCTCCTAATACGACACGACAGGATCTGCCCAGTTTTCCGTTAGGACAACATGCTACAATGTCGGTAAGGAGCCGCAGCAGGGGACGCTGGGTAATGAGGTTGTTGGCATGGCGATGATCTGACCCTTATCTCTTGTAAGCTTTAGTTATGATGGGATAAGCCAGAGAGCTGACCTCAGCAATCCAAAAACACAGCAAATGAGCACTAATCCTCAACTACACGATACTGCAGCAATAAGAAAATGAACACACGTCTTCATCTGCTCAGCAGGTTGGTTGTGACTGGTTGTGACTGTTGGCAGTGCAGTGTTCCAGTTGTGTCAGTGACACATTTAGAATTTGCTGCAGCTGCGAGTGTCTTCATCTCAGGGTCTCGGTTTGATATTAAAATATTTAGAGCCGTCGGCCACGTCAAACTGACAAAAAAACAAAAAAAAAAAAAACCAGAGAAAAGAAACAGAAATAAAATAAAAGTGATTGTCACAATGTGTTTCTGTGTTGATGGACATTGAGGATATCGTTAAAAGAATACTTTGAATTCAGAAGTACTACCAGAACTACTACAGAACATACTACTGCAACTCAGTATTTTTAAAGGATTAGTTTTAGGGATTAGGCTGCAGCTTCATATTTATTAGCTAGGCTAATTGGCTGCTGGCTGTCGCGTCATATTTACCGTACAGACACGAGAGACTTTTTTTTATAGACTTATTCAGAAACGGATGTGAATCCGTTTTCAAACTGCTTGACATGAGACGTGAAGACACTCTGCTACCTGCTGACCTCTTCGTGTTACAGTGGACCACATGACTTCAGGCCAGGTGGCAGTTGAGCATCATGCATATGGTCCATTGTCGTGATAGATTAGTTTATTGTTTCCTTCAGTGACGTTTCAATCCCAGTAATGGACTGTTGCTTAATCGGCTTGAACTTTCAAAAGTACTTATCTGCCCCCAGCTGGACACATATCCCCTCTGAAACCGATACCCTCCAAACAAGGACTATTTTGTGTGTGTGTCCTTTGACACACGTTTTCTAATGGCATACATCTTTGCATGATCCTTGTGAAACAGTTAGCTGTGTACATGCTAACTTATTAGTATAATTATGGAGGCTCAACGCTGCTTTGTCTGCCGTATGAGTCTGTTATTTTTGGCTGCAGAATCAGTTTTACATCCCTCTCTAAACCATTTTTTTTCTTTCTTTCTCTCTCTGCCGCTCTTGCTCTTTCACCCAAGACACTGACTTTTCTCTCTTGTACACAATTCTAAATACAGATTGTAGACAGAGCGAGTAACGAGTCTTTCTATTGGCATGTTTTTCCTGTAACTTGGTGGCAACAGTGCTCTGACTGAAAATAGAGCTTCATAGAAAAAACTTAATATTTTAATAGTATACAAATTGATACACTGCTAGATTTGTCTTGATCCACAAAAACTGGGACTTTTTTTTTACTTCTAAGCCTTATGTTTCAGGGGTTATCACTTGATCCTTGGCCAATATGTTAACTTTTTATAAACTTTAATTGAAATCAGTTAAGTCATTTTTGGGATATCCTGATAACTAACATCATCAGTGAAACCTGGGTAACATAATTGTACAACCAGTTGGTACTGTAACCAAATTCACTTCGTTTACTATATATTGAACAATATTTTACTGTCCACCATTTTATTTGAGTGTCCCTTGAAACTTCCAAAGACGGAGTGAAGATTTAATAACGCAGGTAAAAATGGGCACCAACAGAAAGCACTCTCACCTGCAGCAAGATCTTATTTCCATCGTAGTCCTCTGTCTGCCAGCGGACCTCACTGATTGGGCTGCAGGTATGTGGTAGCAGGGGCACCAGCGTCCCGACGTCTCGTACCCTTACCTCCATCACTGCCGAGTCCAGCACCACCGGACTCTGACCTCGCGGGAGCCTCTTAAACGACAGCTGGATCTCCATATCCGGGTTGGAGTACACCACGAAGAAGCAAAAATCCTCCTTCTTCTGCGCTACCCTGCGCTGAAGCAGCAGTTTGTACAGCCGCACCATGTACACATAATTTTCATGTTGGCAATAAACAGTAAAACGTACGATTTCTTTCCCATAATGGACCTGCCGCACGGCCCAGAGCGGCGTGCCAGGAGACAGCGTGAAAAAGTCCTGACTACACGGTGTCAGTGGTAGCATCCGCTGGCCATTGCTGACTTTTTCAGTGTGGTGGTAGCACCAAGGTGGCCTCTGCAAAGCGCGGTGCAGCATCAGTATCTGCTCCTCGCCACCGCACGCCTCCTGGATGAAGAGGATGACCGCCAGAGCAGGTTGGCAGGCTGCAGTCGGGCTGCCGTTTTGATGGTGCTTGGGCCAGGGCCGCTGGGAGACGGAGGCCCGCTCTGAGACTCGGAAGAGCTGCAGCTCAGGGTGAACCCACGCCAGCACAGCGTCGGCAGCACGCTGCAGGAACTTGCCCTGGCCGGGGTCCGCAATGAGGTGGATGCTGACAAGGAAGGGATCCTGGAGCTCGCCCATGGATAACTCACCTCCACATACAACAGCATCAAGACAAGACACACAAGAGAAGTTGGAGGGGGCAAGAAGGGCAACACAGGAAATGGGATGAGAAAGACATGGGGGATGAAGAGATAAAATTACAATCAGCTTGTTGAATTTGAGAAAACCAAACTAGACATTGTTACAGACATGCAATGAAACCCTGCTACTTGTTTAACATTCAATGTCACAGTTCTTAGAATGATTTCTTACTGCATTAGCTGTACATGGCACCAACAGTGCAGGTTAATGTTGGATGAGATGCTGGTTATACTATGGTGGCAGTATGGTCGAGGGCAGGCAACTAAAACAGTGAAAGTTATGGCAAGACTGTGATCAAGATCAAACATTAATTATAGGTCTATGACAGGACGCGAACTCCAGTTTCAGACTTGAAAGTCGGACACGCCATTCGACCATCTCTCTACATAAAGGGCACACTACTTTTTCTGCATCGAGTATGAAAGTTGACTCTAGATGTAAATTGTATGTCAGAGATTCAGCCAAAATGAACATAATTACTAGGGGTACTGGGGCTGTTTTTTCCAACATTCTCTCTTTCTTTTCCTGTCCTTTGTTTACCTCCATGTTCAGGTTTTCCCATCGTTTCCCCCCCTCTTACCACAAATCACTCACTCCCATCCTTCACCATTTCACTCGGTCAGATCTAACTCCATCTTTCTCCCAGTTTCTATGTTTACCTTCCCCACCCCCCCACCCCTCTGTGGAGGCTCATTAGTGCCATTAGGAGGTCATTACTGAAGCCCGGAGGAATGTTCCACACCACAGCAGAAGCTATGCATTCAGGTGTAGCCTCCCCCTGAACCCCTGACCCTTAAAAGCTCAGGCACAGGTTCCGCAAAAGGGTCACAAACTACAGTCATATTTAGCCAGTGCACACCCACGCTGTATATCCTTATTCCATGTTCTCTCACTCTTTCTTTTCTACGGTCTTTGTCGGACTTCTCGGGGGAGTTGTCCCATTTTACCTCTGCTTTGATGCAGTTTGGGAAAGGACACAGTCTTTTTGTCTCTGTCACAGCAGACTGTTTGGCTGTTGCCAGAAACCCTCCATGAAAACGAGAGGCCAACCAGGGACAGGTTTGGTCTCCTGAGTCCCGTTGGCCTTTGCAAAAGGACAGTTTGACCAAAGAGATGACGTCTTCTAAATGTTAAGATCTGGTTACAAGGAAACATTGCTTAAAGGTGGCCATTAGAGAAGCAACGTCACAGTCAGATCAGGGTCCAGAATGATAAACAAGACAGGGTTCTATTCATTTAACAAAGTTTAAAGAAAAACGTGCGATGGCAAGTATCAAATATGCATAAAATCAATTTCTTAGTTTTGTATTTTGCTTCTTTTTGGGTGTAAAATTGAAACTGGAGAATCCCTAAAATGTTTCATTCCTCAACTTAAAAAACATGCTTCCATAAGGATGTCATCATGATGTCCTTGTCAAATGTCTCAACAGGTTGGACTGATGGCAACAAAACAGACTGTCGCCGGTTCAGCAGTTCTCCTTCCTTGGACCTCTTCTGGTAGGTACTGACCCCTGCAGACCCAACAAGAGCTGCAGTGTTGCAGACGCTCTGACCCAGTCGTCTAGCCATCACAGTTTGGCCCTTGCTTCAACACGTCAACTTGGAGGACAAAATGTTCACTTGCTGCCTAATATCCGACTGGATATTTCACATCCTAGACAGACACTCAACCCTGAGATAATTTCACCTTTCTCTGTTTGCCTTCAAGAACGCTATTGCCAACATTCAAAGGCACGCATGCAACAAAACCATCTACACGATACAGTTTGAGTACCAGCTGACTTATATCTGTCCTCAATCCCCAGCTTTCTTGTTGTGTCAGTTTTTTCAAGAGGCCTTTATACGTTTTCCAGAGCAGTTGCATAAGTGTTTGTAGCTGGCTTACCTAAGTGCATAAAGGTTAATCTACTACATAAATACATGCGTCAAGAAATCAACATATTGACAGATGTATCAATGACGCATACAGAAGGAGTTTACTGTAGTGTGTTCAGTAAATTCACAGATTCATCTGTCACATATATACGACAGAAAGTGATCTCAGCAGCCACACACAAAAAGGTACTGACTTGTATTTTTTTGGTCAATTCCAACTCAATTCCTTGTACATCAATCTGATGCTTTCCTTCAGCAATAAAGATTCATAAGGAGCTGGCACAGAGAGGAATAAATTAGAGATTAAGTCACCGCAATCCCGTGAAGGGAATGAAGGGGGTTTGTGTGTAAAGCCCTGGAGGTGTGTGAGTCTAAGCTCTTAAGCCACTCGAGTCTTCAAGCCGAAGGTGATGTTCTGACTCGACTGACTACATGCAGTCGTACCATCCTCAACACACACAAAATCAGTTTGCACATTTATAGATTCTATACGCCTCTATACGTCCTTTCTAATACTCACAGACTTTTGCCTTCGCTGTGTTTCAGTGTTAACCAGCAACACATGCTCGCAGTCATACGCGCAGATGATGACGTGAGATAAAACAACACGCCTTCCAGTGGCCCCTGCACACATGAGAGTGATTAGCCGCGAAAACTCAACTAAGGCCTCTGAGTATGTGTGTGTGTGTGTGTGTCTGTCTGTGTAGAAGTACTGCAGTCACAGCTTTATCTAGCTTGGCCCTCAGTGTACGTCAAAACAACTGAAGGAGGAAATTCAAAATGGGGGCCCGTTTTTTTTTTCGTCTGGTAAAAAGTCAAAAAAAGAAGAAGCAAGTTCCAACACTCATACGTCAGTTTGACTGGTGCCAAGGAAAGTAAAATGTAAAGTCTTGACTATAACATTAGGTTCTGTAAGTTAAGTAAAACTTAACCTACCTGTGATTTTTTCAAAGTGTCATTCACTCACGTGATTCAGATTGTCTCAAGTCTCCTATGTGAACTAAAAGTGTTTGCGTAACCTGCAATAACTGATTTTTCTTTCGGTCACTTGGGGGAAGCGGAATAAGCTGACACTCACTATAAAGCTCTATAAAGGCGAAGGGAGCAGCAGATTCAGATAATAATTCAGATTCAATAATAACGATAATTATAGTAATTGATCTTTCTTTGTCAGTTCATCACCAAGAGCAACCCGAAGCCATTAAAGTGTTGACAAAGTAACACTTTGTTGGTTTTAGACTTTTCGTATTATTCATTGACAATAAGAAAACCATGGAATGACTCCAGCCTGATCCTCTAAGCAGTACACATGTGACAGAGACTGCGAGAAAGGAAAGTGAGAACGACGCCAACCTTTTAAATTCTCACGCAAGATAAAAGCAATTAGATCAAAATGTCGAGCCACTGTTATCCGGCACCAAAGTGCTGGTGGTTTCAAATGTAACCATCAGATAAATTACGACAGACTGTTGTGCTGGAAAGATTAGAAGGGACGGCTTAGTGAGGAGACCTAAGCCAGTCAACAGAGCAAGTTCATGCATGTCATGTGACCTTCCCCGTGTCCCAGGTCTGCTCGGCTTAGCAAAGGGACAAAAAGCTAAAGAGGTGCTAATGCTGTGACCCTATTTAACTCACACAAACATAGACATACAGTGCACTCTGTAAGTATTTGGATAGTGACTTTTTTGGGTGGGTGTTTTGATGCTGGAACACATTAGATTTCAAATAAAATATTAATAATTCCTTCAGTTTCAAAGGGACCTCGCAGGGCTACCTGCTCGGGCCCTAACTATGAAGTGAAAGTGCTGCCTTGTAGCATGACAGATGTTCACGCCCATATTGGTTGAAGAGTGTAGGAGCTGTACCCCTTTCTATACATATTGCCCGAATTTTAGGAAAATGCACCAGAATAGTTCAAAACACACTAAAAATGTGACCATGGAGTTTTTCATAGCCAAACATAAGTATAATGTTCTTGAGGAGGACAGACGTAAGCCAAAAAGTCAGACTTGACCATGCAAAATGTGGTTGAACCAAAAATACCCAAACACAGGCAGCAGCATGAAACGCCACCATTTAACAAGCTGCCATGGTTGTAAAGAGTTGAAACGCATAATTGTTCCTGGAGTTCACACTCCCCAAAATACAAAGGTTTTGGTGCCGGATCCACAGACATACTCACACACAGACCTTAGACCAGCGGCAATAAAACAGAAGCCAACTCAAACCTCATTAGCCTGAATATGAATTGAACCTGGACCGACTACAGTCCTGGTAGGTTCCAGGTTGGGTCTTGTTAACGAGGAGCCAAGTGGAGCCCTGCGAAAACCTCTAACTCCAACCTCATAGTCATCGTTATGTGCTGGAGTGCAGAGCCAAAACAACAAAACACATTTCACTGTGTAACCACTTGCAGACTGCGCTGAACGTGCACTCAGTGAGCAGACACTCGGTAACTCATCATCATGAAGGGCTCACAACAAGGCTGGCAGACGGGACTGCGTCAGTTACACCATTAAAAACAGCCGACTGCAGCATCTTCAGCTGCGATCGCGGCCTCGTAGAGCAAACTTCCAGTTCGGAGTGACGCACATTTGGTAACACTCTATCCAAGCTGCCTTATGGCAGAGCCTGGATCTCACACGCCGCATTCAACTAGGGAGAAAGCACCGGGAGAGTGTGCGTATGTGTGTGTGTGTGTGTGTAATTGGTGGTCCTTGATTCATCAGGTGCTATTCAAACGGACTGTGTTAGGAGTGCCTTGGCTGACATCACTGCGAGGGGTCTGGCATGTAAAAGGATACCGAGCGCTGTCCGTCCAACGCGGACAAGTGCGTCATCTTCCCCAGTCTCCGAGTGTGAATACGAGTCTGTGCTGATGAAAGAGGTAGAGAACACTCAGATCTTTAACCAATACGGGTGTAATATACACCACACACTGTGTTGCACACAAACATGCGCAGGAATAAAGTTTGAGGTAGATTACGAGCCATACTTTGCACTATTGCACGACTATGTGTCCTGGAAACGGGATTCCGCCTCTGTTGCTCTTCCTGATGTTTCTTCCATTACTTAAATCCCCGTTCGAGGTTTTTTCTGGGGAGTTATCCAAATCTAGCATCTAAGGATAGAGGGTGCCATATGCTGTACAGATTGTAAAGCCCATTGAGGCAAATTTGTTATATTGGGCTATATAAATAAAATTCAGTTGACTTGAGTTGAATTTCTCTAGTAAACAGGTGAAATCTGACAAACTATAAATATAAACCAATGACAAAAAACTCACAAGAAATTAAATCATCATAAAGCCCAACACAAATACTGATGCGACAAAAATATATGTGAACTCAACCCTTTTGTTTAAAATCACCAACTGTCGTGCATGGGTACAGTGGAACTTCAAAACTAACACAACACACACAAAACACACACTTGATGTTTCATGCCGAACCTGCAAACCTAAATTAGGAAAAGTGAAAAATAAAAACTTCAATATGAGTTTGGCACGTCTGCGTGATGCTGAGCAGGCCTTGGAGGAACAGGCTCCCGCACTTTCACACTTTCAGCTTTTATCAACAGCGTGGGTCGTGTGCAAATTTTGGAGAGTGGATTTTGAAGCAACTTGCACACACATGTGTTCCTGGTTCCGCTAATCTGCTGCCTGTCTGAACCGCAACAACAAGAGCAGGGGCCTCGGGCATTACTGGATGTACGGGCAGTGTGGACGAGCCAGTGTTTCACTTTGTGGTAAAGACTCATCATGTTGCCGCTGACGGCTTGAACACGCCACGACGAGCATGAATAACTATGACCTGAGATACAGACAGCATCATTACAAAGGCTCGGTTTACTGTAGTTTGAACTTTTTTTGATGCTAGTGGTAAGTGGCAAGGACTGGAGGACTGGACAAACCCCATCAGTGATACGATTTACGGCCAGCAGTTTTTCAGAAATAGACGTTCAATGTATTCACGTTGTGTAAATCCCTCCCTTTTATGTGGTTGTCTTTGCTACTGGCAGAGTCCGCCATTTTCTGTGTGACTCCAGTTGCTGACTAACGCGCAAAAACATTCTAGTGTTACTGTTTGCAATTTGTCTAATTAATATCAGCCTCTCTGTTTTCTGTGCCGCAATCGAATCAGAGCTGTATAAAGTTGCTGCTGATGCAAAGCAAACATTTCCTGCAGCATTTTCACATTGAAAGCGTTCAACGTGGGGATCCACACCGTGACTTTTATTGTGACGCATCCACAGGGAATGCAGTGAATTTCTCACCAGGGTTATTTTTATGATGTTTAATTTTTCCGGGAATGATGTTTAATCGATCGGAATTTAGGTTCGATACCCTGTCGGTGCTTTCACACTCTAGCGTGAATGCAGTAAAGTATTTCAATATATATATTTACTCTTACACACAAATACATGTGTTTGTCTCAGCGAGCAGACATCTGCCGGTGACAGACTGATCCCTGAAAATATAAAGCCCTGATGTCAACCTGCGACTCCCAGGCTTTTGTTGGACTACTATCAAGCCTGTCTAGACCTCTGTGGTGAAAAAAAGACTCGCTGAACCGTGCCATGTGCTGATGCACATTGCTGCTATTCGCTGTTTTGAAATCTGTGTGAAAGCTGCGCTGTGGTGTAAAGTTTCACGAGTCTACACCCGCGTGTAGTAAATACAGCTACAGTATTTGTAATTTTTGTGACGAACCACTCGAGTCTGTGTATGCCTCTGTTAGTATGTTTGTATTTGCGTCTCTTCTCTGCTTCTTTGTGTCGTCACCGCCTGACCTCTGTATAGTTTTAAACACCCTTATGGCCCAAAAACATTCATTACTTCATGACAGCCGACCCCCTCAGTCTAACATATATATGTACACACCCACATGCAGAGAAATTCATTGGGGGCAGGGTCACAGTTCACCCAGGCTGAATGGACACTCATCTGCTTTGGCCAAGAGAAAGTGAGGTTGTGTGACAAAGTGTTTAGGGTGGGAAAACCTACGCACCTTCTACAGAATAGCTCAAAGATGCTGAAAACTCACCAGCTGCAGGCTGCATAAAGGACAGATCACACTTGGCATCTTGAGTTCCGTGACTGCTGTTGCTTGAAAATGTTGCAGCTACACTTTCCACTTCTTGCTAACTCTGAGTGATGCAAATGTTGCACAAGCCTTTGCATTCATGAATTTAAAGACCACACATAAATCCAAGAATCCATAGAGGTTTGAGCTAAATTTTCCTAATGCAGAAGTGGCAGCGGTACGGCGCTAATGCTGGATATCTGGTGTCATTTGTTCCATTTTCTAGACTGGCTAGTGGCATTTAAATCTAGTTGGACCTGTTCAGTGTATAAAACAGACTTGCTGCCTGTTCTAATTCTGCTCTTCTCGAGTCACGTAAATGTCACCTGCCTCGTCTCGATAAGCAATTCTGCCTATGTTTGCTTACTTTTAAATAGATGAAACTAGATATAAGTCTTTGTTGAAGATTTAATCTCTGCTAGAAATGTACCTCGAGGATAAACACAACAAAAAACACCACATCTTAACGAGACATTTTGTCTGCTACTGAGTCCAAGAAGAACTTTTTGAATAAAAGCCAACAATGAACTGATCCTACCAACAAGTATTTTTGTGTGTATCCCATCTGATATATTTCCTCTGTGCCACAGCGCTCCGTTGTTATCCAAAAACTAGCCTCACCGTTGCACTGGGTGACATGTTCCTTCATTACTATGAACACACGCTGCAGTTTATTTCGACTCAGTCCCACATACGCCGTCTGGAAATACTCTCTAAAGCACCAAATGTGGATTAACCCGCTGAAAATAGTCCCCAACAAATGCCCTACTTCCACCTGTCTGAGTCACAATCGCTAGATGTGCGAGTAAATCTACAGCGCTGAGCTGTTTTATAAAATCACTGAGCCTCATTTGAAAATGAAACTATATATTTATGTGTTTTTAAAGATTTGCGTCTTCAGTGGGAATCACCACAGTCAGGGTGGGGAAGTCATAAAGAATCGAGCTAAGACAATGTTGGTTTTCATGGGTCCTTTTGTGGGATTTATTGACAATATAAATATATAAATAAAGCTATAGAATATAGCCAGCCTCACCTTTTCAGCTCAGATAGTATTTTGTGGTGGCTACATTTTTATGCTAGTTTCACAAATCTTATGAAGTCATTTTTTCTCTTTTTATCTTGATGCAAGCAATTTACACTACATCACAGAATATTTTGAACGTCGAATTCAATTTATTTGGGCTTTCGGCAGCATGGCTGAGCTCACAAAAGCTTCGAATGAATGACAAACTGTTGATTCGAAGCGACAACTGAGCGCCAGTGGAGGTGCTCATTACAGCAACAGGCTCACTGTCCTAAACAACTGGCGTTTCAATGCTCCTTAAATTTAGATCAAAACATGTTGATGTAGTTTCAATTTCAAGCCATTTGAATTCCTCCACTCTTTGTTACCTACAGTAGCGTATAACCTCAGTCAGACTGATGTTGATGGTTCAGTCTGTCTCCAGGGGGTTTATGGCTGGTCTGAGCTGTGGTCAAAGGTCAGGGGTTAAAACCACCTGTATAAACAATAGTATGCTCTCTACCAGAACTTAAACAGACTTCTGTGGAGACGAGGGAGACTGATGCAGCGTGCACCTTTGCAAATGAACTCCTCACAGACGTGCACGACTGCACACACACTGAGGACAAAAACAGGCAGCCAGCCACACGGCGCTGAGACAGATGACTTCTCTATATTGTCCTGCCACGTCTTTGGAAAATCTGTCACCACAGCAGTTTGCAGCCATCTTTTCCGTCCTTTCTGTTGTGATCATTAGTGTGAGACTCAAGTTTGACAAATAAACGGAGGCTGCTTCCTTCACTTTATCTGTCTATCTGTAGGATGATAATACGGAGTCTAAAAAGCAGTAATAAACAAAGAACTAGTCCAGGTCTGGAGACTCCGTATACTTTTCAGTAATTTCAGAGATCATCACTGCTGTCAACCCTGGGAGAATCCTGCCATGTCCTTAAAACCTCTACCTTTATGTCTGTTTTGTCAAGGTCTCTTATGTGGGCCTCATTCCCTGAGGGGCAATAAAGGATTGACTTATTGTTTTTTGGGTGAAAATTACAGACGTTACAGCAGAAAATTATTAATGAGCAGGTTTAGGAGGCTCATCTCACTACTATTATTCAGCATTCAAACCCCTCTGGAGAAGGAGCAAAATCCATTAAAAACGATCATAATGTGATGAATTGGTATGCCAGGCAAGACGTCTGTCAACAGGCGTGGGAACAGGTTACCACAAAGTGACAATACATGACAAAGAGGTCCTGATATTACAAAATAAGGGATTAAACAAAGGTGAAAATACCATAAGCCTTCACTATGTCTTATATGTTCTCCACTAGGACACCTCAGAGTGTATTATCACACTGATACCACGGCCACTAACCATATACAAAATGTGCTGTTCAAAGGTTGCGTCCAAATTGTCACACATTTTCTTTTGTCAAAGGTTTGTTTATAGTCAGTTTAACCCATGGCTAGGTCCATTTTACCAGCCAATCAGACAGAAGTATTTTCCATGGACAAATGGTTTAAAACATATTACATTTCAATCACATCTTCAATCTTTGGATGAGTTTCAGTCTGTAAATCTGAGTGAAGGACAAAAAATCATATGAAGTGAAGTCAGTTAGCATCTTTCTAATTGTGGTCACACTTTTCCATGTATTTAAAGTTCTTGTGCTTTCTGACAATGTGCCTGTGCATGTTTTGTTCCCCATCCTGACATCCATTAGTGACGGAGACAATAAGGGGCAGAAGCTCATCTGATGCAGGAAAGACACAGGAAACATGATGGGAAAGACCAAACCTATGTGTGTGTGTGTGTGTGTGCGCGCTCATGTGGTCCACACTTCCTGACTTGCGGGAGTGGTGCGGGTGGGATAACGCAGCTTCCTGTAGACCAGATTAATGGACTAACACTGGATATAATCCTCCCATTGTGAAACGGCCGTAGAGGTCATGACCTCTGCAAACACAGATCTTCACAATCATACACACATTCATCCAAAACTGTACTGTACACTGCACACACAAAAGCACAAGATGGGTAACCCAGCAACAAGTGGTGCCATCAAAGTTCAAGTACTAATAGCACTTATGACACATACACACGAAGAATATTAAGGAGCTGATCTGTATCACTTGTATTTAGGATGCTGATTTCCAACGGGTTAGTGAGAAATACAATGGGAGTCTGAGCAGTTGCTCCGCACGATTCATCAATCGACAATCGACATCGCTGAAAGGTCAGATGGGGTAAGAAACACAAGCGGTCGGACAATCAGACAGGTTGTGTGTGTAAGGAAAGAGGAAGAAAATAATCCTGCAAGCCACTTGTTATTGACAAACAAAGAATTCTCCCTAAAATCTGCTGCAGGCCATACGGACCGCTAAACACACGCACACAATCCTGTCCTGTGAGTGGATTTATTTTGTCAGTGTGTATTAGGGAGATAAAGTCCTCAGCCTGAGCTTTGTGTGTTTGAGTCCCTGGTAGCATCGCTTCGTGTCGCCTTTGGTTTACTTACTGCTCGTTGAGGACAGGGGACTGTAATCAGACCTGCAGAGGACGACAGAAAAGAGGAAAGAAAGGAAAAAAAGAGACAAGAGAGGCCATGTGGACACGGAGCGAGGGGGGTGGGGGGGGACAAGAAACAGAGAGAGGAGACAGGAGTTTATATTACAGTATGAAGTACAACCAACGGGATTTACAGGACAGGATGACACACTCCTATTTCAAATAAAGTGCTGACATCTGGCTAAACAGAAGGAGAGGGCCAACTGGAAAAGGTCACCATAAATGCACACAGACGTCTCACAGTGGTTTACAGCTGAAGGGGTAAAACACAGGGACATCTGCTCACGTCTACTGCGTTCCACTATATTTCAGAGGGAAGTCTGGTCATTTTTACTTTTTAACATTTGTTTGACAGCTGTACTTCCATCTAAAGTAGTCAAAATTAGCCACATCTCAGCCAGCCATGACATTAAAATATACTTCTTAAGCATTCATGCGTCACTAATAATAATCCAACTAGGTGATAATGATGCGACACGCCGAACAGGGCCATTCTCTAATAATGAGCACTTTTAATTTTGAAACACGAGTAAAAGTACATGAGTTCTGTCAGTTGAACGCAGGACATTTACGGTCGGTGTCGCTGCTTTTACTTATTCAACATTCAACATTTAGGGAAAGACGCTTTCTTTCCGAGAGTTACATGAAAAGATATGGTATCAACCTCATGTATTATGTGTGGTAATGCTGCGTTCGAGTCCCATCATTTAGACTGTAATTACGAGTAGGAATAAAGACGTTCAGAGTTACACCCAGGAGGTGATTAGCCTAGCTTACCACAAACACTGGGATGGGGGGAAACAGCTAGCCTGGCTACAGAAGAGGAGCAGAATAAGAATTCAGCTAATCAGATCTCCGCGGATTACAGACATTTTTGCGTGATTACATAAATATCTGCGTGACCACATACAGGGAGGCTGGTCGAGGATCCCAGCCTGCATCCTACGTGTTAGAATTCCCCGAACCGTCCGTGAAACCTCAGCTCTCATGTATACTACCCAACCTGAGATTATTAGTCCCACAGGAGTCAGCTGACAACCAGAGAACACTGTTCCTCCACACACATCCTCCGGGTGACGCCGTCTCTAAACTAATAAGGCCTCTGGAGCTACAGGACAGCAGGAAACAGAGGAACGAGTCTGTTTCCTGCAGCGGGAGGCTATCACTCTAACTAACGGTCAATATCATTGCAGGGAGAGGACTGGACGGGAGTATGGGAAGAATCTCGAGGTGAGCAGAGAAAGGTAAGACGAAAGGATGGATTCCTGTTAAAGTACTGCAGAGGGGAAAATGTTGGAATAGAGAAAAGACAAATATACACGGCAGATTATGAATGGCCGGGAGGGTTCAGCAAAATGACACAGAGTGAAAGTCAAAAGGATTATTATCCCTGCAAGCACAGAGAAAAATGACTAAATGTGGAAAAAAGTCAAGTAGTATGTGCAGCTACAGGTCTGCCTTGATGCCTCCCTTGGGTGGGTGCATTTGGCAGGACTCCCCCCAGCAGTGCCGGTTAACATCTCGCCTGGCGTTCCCAGTCTAGCCACGCTGCCTTTGCTTCATCCCCGTCCAAAGACAATAAACACAAAGCGAGGCGAAGACAGGCAGCGGCACACGGGGTTTGACTGCAGAGCGACCTGATGGTGCTCGGGAGTGAGTCTGACGGGTGTGTTTGACAGACGGAAAGCTGAACAGATTCAGGTGTCTCTCATTTGATTAGGGTGGGGATACACGGAGGGAGGGAGGGAGGGAGGGATGGTGGGGGAAAAACAGAAAGATGAAGAAACTCCTCATACCTATGACTGTTCCATACAACGAGTCATATGAGCATTTTATGGCCTGCCAACTCCACAGTTAAGGTCCGGTTATGTTGACGGTAGTAGCTGGAATGTGAACCGCAGTTTCCCGTGTTGAGATTGCAACGTTTGCACTCTTAACCGTTCAGTCTGAACTCCTCCGACCTCTGTAAGACTATAACATACTTCCACCAGGACGGTCATCATTCACACAACGACAAGAGGTTATTTGTCAGGAAAACCTAATGTTGCATGAATTGATTTTTTTTCCCCCCCGCTGAGGCGCAGCAGGACGAGCAGCAGACACCAAGACTGATGCGTGGTTTTTAAAAAGTTATAAAGTTGTTACGGCGAGCGTGAACCTCCTGCGACATTAACTGTCATTCGGAGACGCGTTTGTGTCCGCCTAATGAATACAAGCCCAATATTTATGGCTTCCACCCTGATCAAAAAGAGCAGGTTCCGTAGCGGCAAGGCGCTGCACTGTGTTCACCAGCTGAGATGCTGTGTGCACAGGAGCAGCTCCACACTCAGGCATTGGTGGTATAGTGGTAAGCATAGCTGCCTTCCAAGCAGTTGACCCGGGTTCGATTCCCGGCCAATGCAGATGCTTTTTTTCCCCCCCCCTTATCTTTAAAGGACAATGATGCCTTGTGATCTAAAAGGCCTCGTGATTTGTGATTTTGTGTTGTTCTGTGTTGTTTGGTTCCAGGTCACAGCTGATGAAATAGTGACAAAGTCGTCTCATGTCAGATTACTTTTCCCAGCGTTCTAACTTTCAGCATAAGGATAAAGGCAACTATTGTTGCCTCTTGCAATGTTTAGTCGGTCGTACACCTTCGTGGGCTTCGTGTGTGATAAAGTGCTCAAACTAACATGGTTAACTATAAACGTGTGTTTGTACCACTGGATCAAAACATTTACAGTTTAGAGGTCACTGGAATAAGATCCTATAATTTCCAAACAGTACACTATAATAAATATGTTATACAGTTTGCAGCCTATTTGAGATTGTGTGAAAAGATCCGGGCCGTTTAGGCTTTTAGACTTTTCCTTATTCCACAATGACCCCTCGAGGAGGTTTATGGCTACAGACATACAAGAAAACCAAAAGCACATTGTACAGGCTCATTAAATCCCTGTGGCCAATCAGATTACTGCGGCGATGTATATGCAAGATAATATACTAACTGTTAGTGCTTAGTTTTGTTGTTAAGGGTCCCGTAGGGCCTGTCACTAAACACACACACAGGGCCGTCACTACAACAACACTACAGCCAGCAGTGACATACCGCAAGAGAAACCGAGGAGCATCTTTGTCTAACGGCTGGAAACAGAAGGGAACAACACATTAACTCAACTCCCTGCTGTCACATCACTCTCACACTAAGCCCCATCTACAGTGTGACTGGTGATTAAGAGACTTAGGGATTAGGATCCCACCTCCTCTGCCAGGTCCCCATCAGACATTACATTACTTGAGATGTGGCCTAAACCCCCCCCCCCCCCAATCTCTGCTTGAAAGTATCAACAACAACAAAAAAGTTAAATTAACAACAAAACAACAACAAAATCCTGAACGTGTGACGAGGCAAACATTGTTCACGTCAAAGGTTCAAACAGCTTCAGGGCAGTGATGAGCACTTCGTGCTGAGCCACAGTCTCCGGGACGAGCCCTGCGTCACTCACCCTCCAGTCTCGGCTCCCGAATCCGCGCAGTCATCGTCTGCGGAGGTCGCCTCCATGTCAGAGGCTCGGCTGAGCAGCGGGCCGCTCCATCGCTCCGAAAGTGCAACAGTCCGAATGGAAACGCTCCGAAGCGCAAAGGTGCGGCTGAGACTCGCGGGGCTGCCTGGCGAACGTGGACCGACAGGAGACCTCGACCCAACGTGTCTCTGCGCCGCCAGGCTGCGCTCCGGGGACGACGGTGCCTCCAGGAACCCGTCGGAAATCTGAGCACTGGGCACGTGGGGCGCGAGCGGCTTTACATCCGAATGTGGGGGTTTTGAGTGTGGTACTGAAAATGGTGATACTCACGTTGAGTCAAGCGGTGCTTTCTAAGTCGCAATGACGAGACATTTAGCGAAAGTGTTGGTTTTTGTAATGTAAAAAAAAGTGATGATGTAGATGTAGTTTGTCACACGCAAACCTTTCAGGCATAACTTTAATAGCGATTCAGAATTATGACATTGTAAACTAAGATCAAGATTAATTTACTATTTCATAATGTTGACTTACCTAGTCAAGACTTTTACCTACTATGCCACAATTTTGACTTCCTACGTCAACTCAGTAAATCTCATATTTCTTATGAATAAAAGTCACAGGTTTGACATATTATCTTTGATTAGGCTACTTTTATTTCTGTCATTTTAAAATGTATCTAAAATCTATTTTGTTTGTCAGAAATTGGCTTCCAGTGAGATGATGAGAGAGTCATTTCTTTTATGCGTTCAGCAATCTGTACTAGGGTCAAAGGACAGTCTACCCTACTGGCCAGAGTGAAAATAGTTTCCCATGAGTGTCTATAAATGGCAATTATTAAACAAAAACAAGAAAGAAGTAACCACACAGGTGACATTTGCGTTATTTTCAAATAGTATGTTTCATTCTTTCGCGACAAAGAGCTTTAAGCATTCGGATTAACTAACCGATGAGTTCGGCAAGTGTTTCTCTGGTAATGTCCCCCGACTGTAATAAAAAGCTGTAACTGTCACATGAAGTCTCCGTGAAATATGTCCGGCAACTGGCGCGACTGTTTTACGTTTGGCGATGATTTTATTGAGCAGCACGTGAAGGCAACATCAGCAAGTGCGCTGCTTTGGCTCCATCAACAGGACGATTTAGGTAGTGCAGCGTGTCTGTCCAACCCAGCCGGGCAAAGAAATGATCACGTTACTCACCTGGAAACAACCTGGAAACAACCTGGAAACAACGCTGGTGCTGTTCATGAATTAAATCCCACACCTGCTGGAAACCTTTTCCCGAGGTGTCCGATCACAAAACAAGACATTTAACATCTCCACCACATTTACCCTGAAAACATTAGTGTGAATGCTGCTGCTGACCTCCGACCCAGGGGTTGGTGGTTCCAATCCAGCTCTTCCCACAAACATTTTGCACAAAAATCTGCATAAATTTTATTTTTTTGAATGTTGTGTTTTTGACCTTGTTGTTTTGTATTGTTGACCTTGTTTGTTTTTGATATGTTGTGTTTTTGATGTTTTTAGTATGTTGTGTTTTTGACGTTGTTGTTTTGTATTGTTGACCTTGTTTGTTTTTGATGTTTTTAGTATGTTGTGTTTTTGACCTTGTTGTTTTGTATTGTTGACCTTGTTATTTGTATTTGACCTTGTTGTTTTTACCTGTGACCGAGTCACGAACCTGCACCCACCTTATAGCTTCCGTCGGGATTCGATTCCGCATCGCCGGAACTCAGGCCGGAGACGTTACCGCTGAGCCATCTTCAGCGCTGACGGACACGACGAGAAATGACGGTCAGAGAGTTCCGCTCCGTCCCCCGCAGCGAGAGCAGGTCTGTGCGGCTTCCCGCAGAACTACAACTGCAAATATTCCACATCCGTCGGACATTGTTGAAATGATTCTCTGTCTCTTTCTGCAGAAATGTAACAATGTTGAGCTATTGGAGGACAATTACGTTTCTATTTTATTTGCATTTTTTTTATTCTTTTTTTCCCCCCCACAATGTATACTTTAAATATTGCGCTTTCTTTAACAAATCAATATTAAGCTTGTATGCAACTTTCTGGTGCCCATGGTAACATCTGTTCCACGTGTAACACAGTACCTTCACACCGTGGTATTACTACTTTTACTTAAGCAGAAGATCTACTTCCAACTCCGGTTAAACATTTCAGCGCGTGCGAATGAAACCAACGGATTCATCGACATTGGTGGCATATTATAGGATACGTTACCGCTGCTGGTGTGGCGCGACAGCGACGTGACGTCAGACGCGGCGACGTCATCTCCGCGCGCCACACAAAGGCTTTTTCGAAGCACGTTGATGTGTTTGTGATTCCGCTGCGGAGACGACTCGCCATCGGCAACACCCGCGCAGACATGTCCGTCACCGAGATGTTCAGCTACATCCAGGGCTTCCTGAGCGCCGACCAGGACGTCAGGGAGGTACGAAGGAGCCGCTGCTGCCGCCAGCTTTAGCGCCCAGACACGGTTAGCTGCTAGCGAGCTAGCTAGCTAAGAACGGACACTAGGCGGGCCACTGTCTCTAAAATATCAATGACGTTACGCGCCGCTGCCTGCTGTGTTTTGTTCCGTGAGCGTTAAGCTACGAGCAGATGTCGCAGAGACGCCGTCCTGGTTCTCTGGCCGTGTGCGGCTGCCTGTATGTAGCACGGCTGCCTGTATGTAGCACGGCTCCCTCTCCTCGGCGCGGCGCGTTCAGGGCTTTTCTGTGGATTGCACTTGCGTTGTTTGCTCGGGGCTGCTGGTTATATGCAGAAGAGATGTTTGATATGCAGGAGAGATGTTTGACTGTGTTGGTGGGCGTTGTTGCAGGATATCCGTAAGGTGGTCCAGACGTTGGAGCAGACCGCCAGGGAAATACTAACGGTACTCCAAAGTGTCCACCAGCCATCCGGATTCAAAGAAAGTGAGCGTTTGCTGCAGTTTCTCGACTGGCGCCGGCTGACTGACTGTTTGTGTCTCCACGTTGGACCTTTTTAACCTTTAAAACGTGTCTCTTTCTCCCGTTAGTTCCCAGTAAATGTGCGAAGGCACGCGAGCTGTTCGGCACAGTCAGGACACAGATTGCGGACCTCAAAACAAAGTTCCCCGTGGAGCAGTATTACAGGTACCAGCGACTCTCCACAGTAGTTTAACTTTGCAGCAGTTGTTACCATTCAATACACACTCTGACGTGTGACTGGAAACCACAGCTTATGTCATCAGCGTATCACTAAAAGTATGCTCGCGTGAGAGCAGAGTTGGCTAACCCTGGCAAAGTCAAGTGTTTCGTCGCTCTTTCTCTGACCTGTCTGATCCCACTTTAGGTTCCACGAACATTGGCGGTTTGTCCTGCAGCGCCTGGCTTTCTTAGCAGCCTTCGTTGTCTACCTGGAGACTGAAACTCTTGTGGTTCGAGAGGAGGTGGCCCAGATACTCGGCAGTAGGTACCAGTCTGGGTGTTTGCATGCAAGTCTTACCGAGGAATGTACATTAAGTCGATTTTCTCTGCCCGTTTCACCCTGCAGTTGAAGTCGTGCGAGAGAAAGGCTTCCACCTGGACGTAGAGGACTACCTGGCAGGTGTGCTGATCATGGCGAGCGAACTGGTGAGTGTATTGATTGCTGTAGTGTTACATCAACTAGAACAATGACTAGTTGCCTATTACTATAGAATCATACTTCAGGTTCCTCTGTGTCTTAGAATTATTTGCAGCAGATTAGTGACAGTCATGACAGAAACTCCGAATATGACAAACTTCGACAAATGAACCAACGAGAACAAGGCGCGAATACACTGACCAACCTGAGCCTGCATGATCGCTGTTGTCTTAAAATATATTTCCAGATAAACGGCAGATCCTTGTACTTTTAAGCCGAGTAACTTTTGTCTTTAAGTCGTGCTGTTGTTCCTTCCTGCAGTCACGGTTGGCGGTAAACAGCGTCACAGCAGGAGACTACACTCGGCCGCTCCGCATCTCCAACTTCATCAATGAACTGGACTCGGGCTTCCGCCTGCTCAACCTGAAGAACGACCCACTGCGGAAGCGCTACGACGGCCTCAAGTATGACGTGAAGAAGATCGAGGAGGTGGTTTATGACCTGTCCATCCGTGGGCTGGCCAAGGAGCCAGAGTCTGGCGTGGACAAGTAGGGCTCAGAGGTGGTGGTTGTCTGTGGGAGACGGAGGAGGGACCTCTCCACGGCTGCTGCACCTTACCCCACCTGGAAGGCAAGACCCAGGGATCTACCTGAGGCCCCAGCAGCTGAGGACAGACTCGGTGTGTGTGTGTGTGTGTAGGAGTGTGTGTCTGTGCAAATGCACGCACGATGGGTGTCAGTCTGTCAGAAGGGTGGCAGAGATGGCGACGGAGCTTGGCACCCTCGTTCAGAGGCTTAAGATTCAAGGTTCAGTTTGTTGCTGGTGTTTGGAAATCTGTGTTCTCAGCCTCATCTGATTCACGCATTATTGTTTCACTGAGGTGGTTTTGCAACGGTCAACATCTTCTTCTTAAATTAGTTCATATTGATGATTCGTTATAGAACACAGGTGGAGCTCGCTCAGAGTGAAGTGTTCCAGCCCTGCAGCGCTTAGCTTTTGTGGATGTTTGTGTTTAGTTGCAAAAAAAAAACACGGAATATGTGTTGTTCACCACGTGAGTTCACGCCTGGTGGTTTTCCTTAGGATACTGTATTATTGTGTATCTGTATTATTAACGGAGATCCGGGAGCCTCATTTATGGACAGTAGTGACAACCAGTCAATACATTTCACAGCACTCCCCCAACTAACCCTCATCAGATCTCGATAATTTCTGACTTTCACAACGAAGCCTTGGTTTGGATTTTGATCATTAGAGCCAAAGCTGCAGAAACCTAATTTTTTCAAAATGAGGCTCCAGGAGGAAGAACAAAGATGCACTTCACACAACATAAAGCTACTGTGTTTAGTTAGATACACTTTCTTCCAAAATAACAGTGCCAATGAATGTCCGTTGAGTCATTTCAATATTTTGGTTGTCAGGTGGTGAAGCTTTCTCTGGCATTCAATGAGCAAATACAAAGTAGTCTGTTTATTCCACTCCAGAAATGTATTGAACGGTTTGTTTCTTATTGTCGACATCCATGCTTGTTTGCTTCTATAATGTAGTGGAGCTGGATTGTATTTTCTGAAAATAATTCACTTTTACTCTTCCATTTTGTAGCTTTTGTTTCCTGGGGTGATAAGTGCATTCCACTTGTACGGTGTATTCCTGTCTTTGGATCAGTTGTCCTGGCATTGCTCAAAATTACTGTAAATATATTTCTACATCTGCGCTCTTCAGACTTCACCAATGATCATTTTGCACAGAAAAATAAAACGGCAAGGTTGTGTTTAAAATCTTTTAATATAATTCACAATATATTACACTGGGGAAACTGTACATCGGATCTCTGTAAACGCAAATGAGGGAAACGAAAGAAACCGTATGCAACTCAGATTTGTTTCTTTACATTTTGAAAGGGTTAGTCTGAACCGACGTCCGACAGCACAGGAGTGTTGGTGTGGAGTTGAGCAGCCCTGCCCTCCGAAACAGTGATTTGCTACCTCTTGTAGTGCTACTTCATAACAAACATAAAAACGGCATCAGTCTTAAATAGTGGTTTTGGTGCGATGACCGCATTGTCTCGACCTGCTGTGATCAACTTCGGTCCACTGGCTTCCTTCTAATATGAAAAATTGTGAATAAACAAGACTGCGTAACATGTTTTACTGGAGAGCGTTCTATTACTGAATCATAATAAAGTGCATTAAACAAAATAAAGCTTTCATAAATAAAGACACTAAAATAAAGGAGAGGATCACGTTATCAGCAGTCAGAGACTAACAGAGGAATAATTATATTGCCTGTAAATGGATATCAAGTGCCGACAGAGGGCGGTCTAGTCCGAGATAAATGCTACTTTCACTATGTTTTAGCATAACAGTAATTACCAAGGCACAACTTCTCACAAACTGCTTTCATGCCACTAGGATTATCTTAGCTCCAATGATGGACTAGAACAGAGACTTCGTCAGTTTTGGCATGATGACGGGAAGCGTTACTGATGCCAGCAAACGCTCAGATTTGAGACTTGAGTTCTTCCACATGAAACTGGATAACAGCAGAATAAACACCTGGACGCCAAAGGAAATGTTGGGAAATTAAAATGCATATACAGTAGCTACTTATTTTGAAACTGGCAGAGATTATTGCTGTTTCGTGAGTTCTCATTTAAACACAGTGATACAGGAGGTCTGTTCAGCCTGTCGAGAGGCTCTGCTCAACTGCATCTCTGGCAGTGAAGGTTGCTCTACCACCAACGTACAGTAGAGGGCAGTGACAACAAACAGAAACCACTGAACAAAGCTCTTGACCACATCTCCACCTCTTCACACTAAAAACAAATGTTCCCCCACCACTGTCTTGTATTAAAAAAAAAAGACATTAGAATTTTTCTTTTCGCAGTCAGTCGTGTTCAGTCATGCTTTTCAACAAACACACCTTATTTACCGAAAACTCCGCTCTCTTCCTCCAAGAGCAAACAGTCTTTACAATCAAGGCTGACCAGCACAGCCCAGGTTTTTTGGTTGTCCAAGAATCTGATATTTCTTTTGATGTCAACGACTTAAAATCCTCATACATGACAGTATGGCGCACTTATAGCTTTGTAAGAAAAAAAAGTGCTAGATCTCTCTCTTACCCTCACCAGATTTTGAGAAAGCTTTTTTTTTTTAACTGAAATCTAACGTTGTAACAGTGTCATCACTCAGAAATGTTTCTTGTCGGGTTTTTTTTTGCAGTAAAAGGACTAAGGTTATTTACAGCGTAACAAATGGCGGGGGACAAGTTAGTCTCAGGAACGGGTCTGGTTTGTGTTGATCATGATGTTGGGCAAAGCATTGCGTCTTTTCCTCCAGGTACCCAAGTCTCGAGCGTATCTCTTTATCTGATGAAACCACTGCTGGGTGCGAGATTTGTCCGAGGCGCGGAAAACGAAGGACTCCCGCCGAATATCGAGCACCTCGAATGTGTCCTCACAGTCCGGATCTGTGGACACCACGCAGTTTCCCAGACGGATGGGCTCTCTCAGCACTGTGAACTTGCCACTGCTCTTGTCCTTGATTAGAACCAGCACTCCGTCTCGGATGCTCTCTCCACCACCCTCGCCCTGATTCTCCCCTGCGCCCCCCTCGGTACCCTGCCCTGGGGCTTCGCTGGCCCACTGTGTGCTCACCATCAGCAGAGTCTGGACATTTTGGAACTTGAGGGCTTTGCTGCCCTTCTTCATCCACTGACCATCTGCTGGCTGGGACAACTGAAGGGGTCCCTCCATGACGAATCGCGTGTTTTCTCTCGCCCAGCCGACCGTCTTCATTGACACCTCTCGCATCTCAATGTTGATGACCTCCCGGTTTTTGCGGCTGTCGCGGCGGAATGAACGGAGGGACCAGGTGACGCCGTTGCCCTCCTGCTTGGTCTTCATGTTGATGTGCTCCAGATGGGATTCCACCCGACTCTTGGCCTCACGGAGACGTGCATAGTCGGGGTGACATTCGGGAGTGACCTTAATGATGCGGCTCAATAGAAGCGGGTATTTAGTCACACGCTGGAGGGGTGCCATGAGGAAGGAGCGCAGGTTCATACGACGCAGTGCTGTGTTGTCATTCTGGGAAACATCCAGGAAGATTCTGAAAAGAAACATGAGACTAAATTAAGTTGAAAACGGGAGCGATTCTGTGCACGTCCTGGGAAAACTCTTAAAACGTTGATTAATGGGAATCACAGGACAGCCTGACTCATTGGTGAGCTGTGGTTCTGTCTAAAAATATGAATCATTGCAGCTCTATTCTCAAAATAGAACTCCTTCTGAATAAGTGATAACCCGCTGTCTTTTCCATTAAGAATTATACAGAACAGCCGTGGCAGGAACTAGAGAACGCTCCCAGAGTAACTTTTCCATCTCACAGACTAACTGGAGGAAGAATGCTTGTACGCTGCGTGTACCTGAGCAGTTCTTTCTCCTTCTCCAGTGTGTTGAGCATGTTGACCGAGGTGGACTGCTGCAGGCAGTAGGTCTGGAAGGCGGGCAGCATGTTGACGAACTCCAGAAAGATCTCTCCTATGTACACTGTCAGCAGATCTTCATCTCCCTGAGGTCAAACCACATGAGAGAAAATGGTCAAGTCAATGTTCAACTCATTTACGTCTTGCAGTGGGAAACAGCTCGTCTTAACAAGTCAATGTTGTCCATTACTGTCAAACAGGTCTGCCGGCACAGCAAAATTAGCTCAGCCACTGAAAGGTATTATGTGAAAGCAGAATATGTACAGAGTTTATATTTGGCCCGTATATTTTCCTACAAGGATACACCAAGCTCAGCACAGTAGTGATTGGGGAGTGACGATATCGTTCCCCCCGTAAAGGTTTTGCCTCAGAGGCCACAGGTTAATGCTGGTATGGAGGCGGTGCTTATGAAATGCTTTATGATCAGCAAGTGATTTCTGCAGTTACAGCATACAGCGAAGCAGCAGGCAATGACAAAGCAAAACAGCGGCCAAAATCTCGTAAAGGGTGCAATGGATATATTGTGTGCGTCATGAGAGCAGCAGACTTTTCCCAGAAATTTGTGTCAGTATCTTGATGGAAATGGCCAAATCATGGTACTATAGAATCAAGAAAAATGACAATGACAAAACAATCTTACCACAAGGTTCATTTATTAGCTGTTCTGGAGCTTTCAGTTGCATCAAACAATCATTATCACGTGGAGTTTGCCCAGTGGCCATGGAATTGTAAATGTTTTTCTGAGCACTTTAAGGAGTTCTTGTCCACCTTGGCTTAAACATTGCTGTTGATGACTTTGGAAACAGAATTTGACCAAACAATTTCACAGCAAAGTCCATTTAGTAGCTGTTCTGGCAACGCGGTCTGGGGGCATGCACTTCTGGTAACGTTGAGCCGAGGAGGTTGTTTACTTAACTTACATCCTACTCATTCTTTAAGCCTTGATAGTTTGTGTGTGTGTGTGTGTGTGTGTGTGTGTGTGTGTGTGTGAGAGAGAGAGGGTCACCTGGTCAAAGGCCTGGTCGATGCTGTCCTGCAGGTGTTCAGTGAAGCGGTCGTTGACGTCTATCAGCTCCTGAACGTTACTAAACACCACAGTGAGCTGCTCAGCTGTCAGCAGACCAGCACTCTGCATGGGGCAGTAAAACTCCTCCTTGATGATCCGTAGGTCTTCGCCATAGCTCGACTCTGTGTTCAGAAACTCCAGGATGGCTTCCTTGCGCTCAATGCGCAGCTTGGAGCATCGTTCACACATGCGCTCGCCTCGCTCTTTGGAGGCCCCGTCCCTCAGTCCACAGTCTGGACAGGGTCTCTGGGCCTCCCAGGCTCTGAGGGAGGCAGATGGTCTCTTCCAGGTCCGGGACAGACCCGGGCCAATGCCACTGTCCACACGTTCCACCTCGGCTCCCCGGGTGCGGCGGTAACGGCGAGGCTCGCTGTCCTCCTCCTCCCGCTCATCACTAAGGCCCACCACTCCGCTGTCGGCACTCAGGCTGCTGATGGTGCTCCAGCGATGCTGCCCGGACCGAGTCACACCCAGACCCGCCTGGCGCTCCTCACCAGGGGGCTCTGAGCGACCACGAATTGCTGCTGGAGCTGGGGAGAGCAAGGTGGAGATGGTCAAATTCATTAGTGCTCATGATGTTTATGGATTTGCTCTCTACAGTCTCTGTTATTCAGGCTTAATGGACACACACACACACACACACACACACACAGTATTAATAGCAGCCTCCGTAATGAACGCCCATTTAACCTGGACTAGTCATTATTGATCATGTCATAGTGAAGAAACTATTATAGATATCATCTTTCTCCAATAATTAGATCCCTAACCCTCCAGTCAAGGACTTAACCTTTGTCTGCATGCATATCAATAGCATTGTGTGTGTGTGTGTGTGTATGTTCAAACAGACAGACAAGGTTTCAAATGTTTCATTCAAACACCTGGTTCAGTATACATGTCCTATTTTAATTATGTATCAATATGAAACTATTGGATGAGGGGAAAAAAGGAGCAGAAAGATCTCCACTCAATATCACTTTTATCTTCTGGAAAGAGAAACAAGGTCATCATTAGCATATGCCATATTGACTGGCATTGCATGGCCGGCGTCCAGCGTCAAAGAGCTTCTGCTGACAGGAAAGAGCACAGTATTAGCAGGGGAAGCCTCCCCATCTGTCCCTGTGTGTGTGTGTTTGGTGGGGGGAGACCAGCATGACACTAAGTTGCATAAGAGATGTTGAAACAGAACAATTACAGCTGTTCATCGGAAACGGATTGCAGAATGCCAGACTCAGATGAGTCGGGTTCATTCACAATTTAGGGTGATTCACCTCCCCTGATGAGGCGAGGAAGATGTAATGAGGACATGGAGTTCTGTAATTAATTATTATATTTATGAACAGAGTGGACTGGATGTAGTTCTTCACGAGAAGAAAGCATGATGTCATAACTCCTGATACAAAGCTGGGGTCAAAGCCTGATTTTTGATTAGTCACAAGGAGTACTACTAAAGTTGTATAATGCCTTTTGTGGCTCTGACGCAGCTTTTTATCCTGATGATGCCGGGATGCCGTCACCTGGGTTATCTTATTTTTAACAAAAAGCCTGGGTTACAAACTGGAGGTGTGGAATTTGAAAGATGTGGGTGTTAGGAAGAAGGATCTAACAAAAAGATGCTAACGAGTTGGATTATGGGAAATGTAGGAATTTGCAATTTCCCCACTTGTGAAATCACTGGAGCCTTTTAAAAAAGATTTTAGTGAGGTTTGGTGGAAAGGAATGATCGATGGCCTAATGAATCATGGGTCAAGTGATTGGTACCATTTATAAAGCACTTTAACATTTTTGGTGTATAGCTCTTCTGCCATGAGGTGTAGAAACAAAAGTCTTTTTTGTCCTGGATGTCGTTCTTTAAGACAAATATTTCGGCATAAGCGATGCCCATTAACACCTAAGCAGCTTGTCACTTGAATGTTTTTCTCATCACTCTTCATCAGATTTGGTACATAACACATTTGGTTAAGCAGGAGAAGTTACCCTGCTTAATCAAAATTCTTAAGTGCCTTGTTCAGTTGCAACCAAAGTTTGACACATGCATACTAACTTCCAGCAGTCCTGCAAAATTGGATGGCATTTCACCAATATGTGGAGCTTCAGTTACAATGACTCAGACCCACTTTGAGTTCTGTAAAAGTTGTCCTTATTACGGGACAGAATATAAGTATTTTTAACCATCAGCCAATCAGCATCACTATGTTGGGTTTTTGATACAAATTCGAACACAGATGCAGATTTAAATATTGTAAATATTTTCTATTTCTAAATGTCAAATTGAAATGCTTAATATATTCCTATATACTGTGTTTTATACTAAAAACACTGTAGCATCAGTTTTATCACCATTTGGTCAAAGGTTGTGTGACCGTAATAAAAAATGTAACAGGTCTGACGCTGACACTGTGAACACAGTGACACCGTTGTCACACGTGTCATCTACTCACCACTGTCTCGGTCTCGGTCTCTGTCTTGGTCCCGACGATGGCTGTGCAGTCTGGCAGCGGCAGCGATCTTCATCTCCAGCTGTTTGCGCTTCGAGGCGTCGGCTGGCATGGGGTCGCTGTAGTGGGGCCGGAGGCGGCACTCGCGCTGCGCCCTCACCGTCTCAGCCAGCTTGTAGGTTGCGTCCGAGCTGGAGCGCCTGCAGCCCAGACCGGTGTGCTGCTGGTTTGGAAGGAGTGTGTCAATCAAATGGTCATGTTGCTATAGCAACAGATGAAAAAGAGCAAGACTCTCAGAGGCGATAATGCGAGAATGATGATGAGAGAAATCACAGCTCGTGTGTCTGTGTGAGGAGTAGGTCACCACGCTCACGGTCATGACATCGTTACATAACAAATCTTGGTTATCTCTCTGATCCCAGCTTGCAGAACTGACAAGAATCCAAATTTCATACCGAGATGCAGCAACAATCGTCTGCCAAGTCTTGTAACAGACTCTAAACACAACAAGGCTGCACACACAAAAATCTGCTCTTATCACAACTTGAAACCACCCAGCCTTGAAGACGAGAGACGTCCCTCGAGTGACAATGTGAAGCATCTCCTGGCGTTGTTTCTTTTTTTATAGGTAAAGCGAGGAATTCCCCAACACACTGCAGCATTCTGCATGGGCAAACACCCCTCACGTGGCTTTTGAAATCCTTTCAGGGTCTATGAAGCCCCTGAGAGTTGACCTAAGGTGGAAAGTTCAAAGGTCATTGCTATGACACGCGTCTCCTCTCCCCAGAGGCATGATATTGGCTTTACATCAAAGACAAATCGGCGGTTCTCTGTCTACTAACAGCTACACAGGGTTTCATCGCTCTGTGCCAGAAAATCATATACAGCTTGCAGCCATCACATGAAGGAGAATAATTAATGTTCTGCTGAATTATCAAATTGCAGCCCTTACTTTAGGAATGCAGAGGCAGGCTCCATTGTGGATTCAAAGCCAAAGACTTAGGACAGGCAAGTAGCAAACGCACCTCGACATCTGTTCTCTAAACCACCAGCAGCCCCGTAGCATGCAAGCAGGATGTGACTCCATGGCAGTCTGGCTCTTCTGTTCTGCAGATGCAGAGAGAGGAGCACAATGCTGGCTGCAGCTGAGGCTGGTGCCAAGCTGCAGCCAGCCAGCCAGCGGATGGGAGCCTTGCAGAGAGCAGGAATAAAGCGCTGAGTTACCAGCAGCCAGCTTCTGGAGGGGCGCTTGATCCTCTTTTTACTGCATCGTCAGACATCGGGCTGTTGGTGGAAGACAGAGCGCCGCATGCTCGTTCTTGTCTCAACAAATACCTCTGCATCAGTATGTGTGAGAGCGATGAGCATGATTGTATGTGTCGCAGTCCCCTTGCTTGTCCCAGTCATCCTTGAATACCAATAGATCTACGTGTTTCTGTACACCACGAAACAACAATGAAAAGCGGCGATCAAACACACGCGCAGACGACACATTTCGGACAGAAAGAAAAAGGAACGAAAACGAAAAAGCATCCTTACGCATTCTCCTGCTTCCTCTCTAGCTCCTGCAGGCGTCTCGTCGCCAGCCTCGGCTCCGCAGGCCGTTGCCGACGTTGCCATGGCAACGGCGGAGGGCTGACAGTCAGTCGAGCGGGCGGTGATGTCACAGCCTCCGTCCTGGTCACCTGACAGCCTGACGGGGGCCTCGGCTGAGATCTCTGCACTGCAGCTGGTGGTGAGAGGAGGAGACAGCAGCACACAGCGAGGGGAGGGGATGGGGGGGGGGGATGGAGAGATGGGAGGGAGAGATGGGGGACAAGGAGAAGAAGAGAAGGCAAGGAGGGAGAGCGAAACAACGAGAGGAAGGGAAGGAGGATAAGGGAAAAGGTGGAGGAGGATAGAGGCAGAGAGAGGAAGTGCATGCAGAAAGAGTGAGAAAATGCAGGGAACAGGAGGGAGAGGACGGATGAAATTATTATTCTGGTAGAGTTCTCTTCTCCTTACCAGCATCCCTGTCATTCATTCCACCTCATTCTTCCCTCTCCAGCTCACATGCAACTCTGCTTCCTGCTGTCTTCTTCTATCCCTGCCACCCACCCTCCTCCTCCTCTTCCATCATCCTTCTAGCCCCCAAACACCCAAATCAATGTCTCTCCTCTCTTCCTAACCCCCCCCCCAAACCCTCAGCCGCTCCTCAGCAATTAGACACATCAGCGGACATTAACACCTGAACCCCAGGACCACAGGGACACTGCCATCCTAGCACACAACCACACACACACACACACACACACACACACACACACACACACACAAACACAGAGGCATCATACTTTTCCTTCATTCCTTTGTCTAATAACCATTCATGCCAGCACACAGCCAGCATGTGGTCTGAGACAAACACGCTGCACTACTACACTGAGACTGCAGGGACTTATGCATGCATTTGTAAGAGCACATAACAAAACACACACAGCAGAGACAAAACAAGCCCGATTAGCAAGATGCTGACCACGAACAGCAATGTGCAATGTACGCAGATGCAAGCTGGGGACCTCTGCTGCAAGTCATTCCCCCCATCTCTCTCTCCCCCCCCCCCCCCTACTGTTCTCTCTACTGTTGACTGTCCAACAGAACAAAAATGCCAAGTCTGTGGCAGAACAGTCTGACCATTTTACTTAACGCTGCATTTATTGGCCACTTGGTGCGAAGGCAAACGCCACAACACACACTTCAGACATAATAACGGCTTATGAAGTTGCTGTGGCGAAGATGCCAGCATACGGTAGCAACGTACACATACGGCAGACACAAAGCCACGTGATCAATCACTTGGTGTCGTGCTTCTGCGAACCTTTTGAATTAAGTATTGAAGTGCAACATCCAATCTCCTTTGATCCGTTTGCTCGCCACGGGGCTGTAGAGGTTTGGTCTCAGAACACACGAACTCAAGAGGTTCTTTAAAAACAAGCTTGTCATAAAAATGTGAATGCCATTTCCTGCGCTGAAGTAGTTATATCAGTCTAGTAAATAACATCACAATGGATTTTGTCATCAGGCTTTACAAATTAATAGTAGTCTAGTAGTCTAATAAAACAATCAATTCACTAACGCCACTTGACAGATGCTTTATGGAAGATAAATATTGTATTAACGCTGATTGATGTGCATTAGGGAATATAGCGAATATTGACTATAAGTAACATACTAACGGAAAAGAGATTGTAGGAGTTTGCAGCATTTACATCCCTAAGTAGTGTCCCTAGGTTTTCCTCTCAGGCTCTCACCTCCACCAACCAGACGGTAGAACAGTGGAATATATGTATCCTAAGTGACAAATCCCGGGACCAAGAACAGTCTGCAAATCATTTGCTGCAGCTTGTCACGCATAATTACTCTGAACACACGGTAATTCTTGAAAGCAACCTACATGAGCATATCAACATTTTAATCAACATCTCTCTTCTCTCGTCTGGATTTTGGCAGCTGGACGGAATGTCGATTCTGTCTTGAGACATTTTAATGAGTAAATCAAACTGACACGTTAAAACTGAGGGGGACAAAACGTGGGTTTTTGGAAGGTGAGGGGGACATGACACCCCCATCCCCAGTTTGAGTTACGCACTTGGGCCTCCACCAGCTCCTGAGAAAAATATCTGTTCCAGCTTCTACACCAGCTTGAAAACAGCTGAGGCTAAGCACAACAGCAAATCTGCCATCAAACCAAAACTATGAGCTAAAAGAGGCTAAAACAGGGGGGGGGTTCCTCACTGCGAACGACCCCTTTCACATTACACGTAGTCATATTTATATTAGTGGAACTTTAAAATAATGCACACATCTTTCATTTTTGCTTTCAGACACTACAGGAACTACCAACTATATAAAGTATATTGATTTTGTTTTTCAAACACTGGTGAGCTTCACAGTCCGGCAGGCACAAGTGCGAAATAGACTATCACTGCTGTCACTGTAAGAAAAGAAATAAAAACAAAACCTCGTGACAGCAATGTTTGAGTTTATTATATTTTTACTCAAATTAAAAGGCCTTTGTAGTTCTTTATCAGCTGAGCAGGTTTAATAGGCCCAGAGGTCAAAACTCATAATACAGTCTCAGCAATGTCTGGCTCACAAAATGAAATCAAGGCTGTAAATTCCTGAAATATTGACGTTTACTTTTCCAAAGTGGTGTACGTAACAAGAGAGGGGGATGTCTCAGGAGCACGTGGGGTTAGTGGTGATCATGGCACAGCTACGGTAGAGAATGTTTGCATATTTTCTAGCTGATTGCCATTAATCCCATAATCAATGAATTGTTCCAGAACTAGTTAACCCCTCTGCTATGCTATGCAGTTCACTTTGGCCTGTTATCCTCAAATATCCCCGTTGTGAACATCAGGTCTCATTATTCTAATGGTTCTTACATAACTGTCTTTTCTGAGCTCTGTCCCTGCTAAAGCAGTTAAACCGCCGAGCTCTGTCTGGATGCATCGCAAAAAGATCATTTCTGAACACCCCTCTGATGCAGTCATTAGCACACACACACACACACACACACACACACACACTTTGCATATTAAACTACAGCAAACCCTGGCAACCTGTGCTGTTTTGTACTACACATGTAATCAACAAAGCCAACACAGCAGATGAAAAGGTGTCCAAATGTCCAGATTAAACTGGTGCCGGTGTGTCGAAAAGGCAGCTATAATTAATACAGCTTTGAAGACGCAGCTCTAAAGCATCCAATCGGTTTTCCCTCTGACAAACTGTCATTAAAGGCCTTTCCTTCGCAGCAGTAGCTGTCACACTGGATGATGCATGGGAAGTAATAACCTGCAGCTTAAATTATCAGGAAACCACTGTATGTGATAGATCACTGCTCAAAGATACGATGTGACAATGAAATTTTGCCCCAGCTGTCATTTTCACTGATGCATATATCCCTCCAAATAATTCAATATATTTTTTAGTATGTGCATCTAATAGAGACAAATAAATAGAAAATGTTAAAATGTTAAAAAAAAACACTATACATAACTGGTGCACGTTTACTGCAGTATACAGTTCAGACACAACTCAGCGGTGCTGGTTCAGTGCTTCACTCCATTTCTGTAAAACCCTCCCAGATGTAATAATATGAATATTACTGTAATAATACAACTAGAGCTGTGTTTTGCTCTGTATGCAAGTTTGGCTGCATAATACATTTAAATAGATTTATTGGTGGGAGTCAAATACCTCAGGGTGCAGAGATCACAAAGAATACTGTCATGTTTAATTAATAAATCTCCAAGTATTAAAAGCATTCACAGAGCCTCAAGACAAATTTAAATCACAAGGGGAGCACGCAGTGTGTTGCAACGTGGGTGCTTTTTGAACATAAAAGATGAATCCACCTGGGATGAACAGTGTTGACTGTGGGCTGCTGGAGCTGTCAATAAGAGTAGTGCTGAAATGATTAGGTGACTAATCGATTGGGAGACAATCAGCAGTTTTGGTAATCAGTTATTTGTGCGACATGCAAAACGCCCTCTGGTTCGAGCTTCTTAAATGTGAGAATTTGCTGCTTTTCTTTGTTTTATATCATTGCAAACTGAAGATATTTGAGTTGTTAGCCATGCTAGCAGCATGGCCCCAAGGAAGGCAAGGTCAGTCAGTTGACCATTTTCTTCCACTGAAATACCTAAATTAATGATTAGCATGACATTTTAGAGACATTCATGGTCTTCAGAACATCAATCCTGCCGTTTGCCCTAGTGCCACCAAGAGGTCACAGGTTGCGTTTTTAGTGAAATGTCTCAAAAGTTACTGAATGGGTTGTCATGAAATTTGGCACAGAAATGTTTGTCCCGTCATGAGCCTCACAGACCTGCCAACATGGCTGTAGCCTCTGCACTTTCAAATACTTAATATATTGTACGTACATACAGACACACACGCAACCAGCACTGCTGCCTTCATGCAGTAAAGCTTCAGGCATCCATCATCACTTCTCGCGGTGCAGACAAAGGAGCAGCAGTCAGTGGAGAGTCCTGACAGGCAGGGAAAGATACCGTCTACATCTCCCATCTATCGTAGCCTGCAGCCTGCTGGGGGGTGGAGTTTATATTCTTCAACCTTATCAAATAGCTCCTCTGTGTGTGACATTTGCATTGCATGGAGGCCTGGACCCAAACGGCACCACAGTGCTGTGAAACACACCTTCCTATTGTTTGAATGAACCACAGTGGAGTGAAGCCTGCATCTATGTAGCCAACAGCTGACACAGAGAGAGAGAGAGAGAGGGGGGGGGGACAGCAAGTCTGTAGGGACGGTGCCAGTCCTCCAGTCTGTCATGTTTCATGCCAGCCTCCCCGCCCACAGTCTCGTCTGCAGAGCCAACCCTGTTAGCTCCGACAGCTGTTATCACAATAACTGAGATAAATCGATAACGCAACAACACATGTGGGCTTACACAGATGGACTCGCACACATCGACAACGCTCTGGCACCGCAAAGCACGCGCATGAAAGTGCGCTCACACTGGTAAACGCACATGCCTGTGATGATGAAACCTGCTGCAGGGCTCCGATGATGTGCACTACAGGATCTAATCTCACCATCAAAAACATTAACTGGATTTAAAAGCAATATGCGTAGTAGTAAAATTCTCAGATCTCACTGCCAACTACAGTGGAGCACAAACATAAATCATAGATCCTTTGTTCTCAATTGTCTACCTGGAGCTAGTTTGTGTTCAAAGGTGAAGCCACTCACAAAGGACTTTCACAACTTCACTTTCATCTTGGCGTCTTGGTGTGAGAAGTAAGAAGTAATAGCAGCACAACTACAGTGTAAAAGTACAAGTAAAAGTCCTGCATTCACAAAGTTTGCTCAACTAAACGCTGGAGCCCCCTTTTAGCTATAGATATAGTGGCGTATATGTGTCAGAGAACTAAGAAGCGATTACAGTACAGAAATATCAACGTATATTTCAGGTAATTTAAAAATTCTATCGCTATTATGGTTTGTCCACCAGACAGCACTGACTCATGTAAAATGACCCACGCAGTACATAATGTTGCTCATAATACTTTAACAACAAAATTTAAGGGATCCTTATCAAAAATCCTTGTTTACGTTATGTATTAGTAGAAGTACTCATTATACCAAATGGCCCCTTTCAGAATGGGGGGAAATGAACGTTCCTTCAATTCATTCCTTCATTTTACACATGACATATATACTGTATATATGCCTCTGATGGCATACATACATAGATATAAATATATATAATAATATCATATGTTGTAAAATGTACATTTTAGCTAGCTAACCAATGACGTTCATTTTACTCCACTTGGCACAAAGCTAGCCATTTTAATTATTAGCAATTAGCTAGTGGTAATAAGCCTCACAACAACATTACTCACTTATTTTGTCAACCTTCTTCAAAAACCTCTCTATGTCTCAAAGTTTGTCCGTCGTGCATTTGCCCTGTTAATCCTGCCTTTACTATTTAATAAATTAAAAGCTCTTCTAATTCTTCTTCGAATTCTAACTTTAATCTCAGATTTCTCAGAATTCAGTCACAAAAAAAAGTCAGCAATCACATGTGGCCCTTCTTCTTCCTCTTCATCTAGTCAGCCAGTTTCTATTGATATAACTCCTTATTTTATTTTTTAGCAAAATTTAAAAAATTCCCCCTAATAAAATAATGATATAGGCTGACAGTCTTCACAAAAATTAACAAATCTTTAGCGCCAATGGTGGTGTGGCTCAGAGGCTTTTCTCCAGTTCCTCCAGCAGAGTACATAACAAAGGAGTAGTTCAGGGAATGATTCACTCATGATGGACACATCACTACTGTGAACTTAGTTGGTGTTGTTTTGATGGCAGGAGGCACAGCATTTCTTACAACCTAAATGCAAGTGGTAGATAAAGAAAATATATGAACTAGAAGAATGTGGTACAAATCAAACTTCATTCATTTACCACAATGACAGCTGACTTGAGTCTCTAAACGTTTGGAGTGTTTGTTGCCAGTTAGGCACAACGGGATTAGTATCACTGCATTAATAAGCAACATTTTAATGTTGTAGATAGTGACGGTGGAGCACATTGATTCTACTGTATATGCTGTTGGAAGTTATAAAATGCATTGTATTTTATATGCTCACCATAATCTTATGTGTACAATCCCAATTTTCCATATAAAAAGTAAAATCTTATATTTTGTTCAGACATTTAGTGGAGCAGGAGTACAGTAAATAGCATATACAGTAATGGAATAATACATAAAAAATAAATAATGAGACAATTAAGAAGTACAGTCCTTGAGCAACACTCAACACTCACATCTTGGTGTGTGTGAGTTTGTGTGTGTGTGTCTTTTGTGCAAGTCTCAAGTCTACAGCCGTGGATCCTACACAGCAAATCAATGGCGAAACGATCCCTACTGTATGAAACGAGAGCGGCTTTCACAAGAGCTGAATTTCTGTTAACTGACCACTTGAAATGTTTTCAGTAGTAGGAGACAGGAATTACACCTACATTTGTATCTTGTTTGGAAAAATGTAATAATAAACCCACACAATAATCAGTGGTGGAAAGTACCTAAGTACATACATTCAAGTACATTTTGAGGTACTTTACTTGAGCTTTTCAAATGAATGGTACGTCTATGATATAAATATGATGTAATAAGTGTTCCGCATCTTCCAAAAGAATGAACAGGAAAATGTACTTACATAAAAGCTTGAGTGCGGGACTTTGACATGTGATGGAGTATTTTAACATTGTGGTATTTTCAAGTACTGACAATAATAAACACATACACCCCAATCCTCCCTCTCCTCTTGCCGCCCTCAAAAAACTAACCTTTTCTTGATGAGGTCCAGTGCAGAGCCGATGAGGCCATCCTTCATCTTATAGATCTTGGCTCCGTAGCTGGACAGGTCCGTCCCCTCCAGAAGGAGCGCTGGGCAGCAGCTGGAGGGCCGTTCCCAGATCTCCCTGCCCGGTGGGAAGGGGACCGACCCAGTTGGTTCCAAACTGCTCCTCCTACGCCTGCTGCTCCCAACATCTCTCCCTGCAGCGGGGGGTTTCTCCTGGGCTGAGCTGGCCTGGGGCTGCAGGGGTGAACGTGGAGACGGGCCTGTGCGGATGGGAGAGTATGTGCTGGCAAAGGAGGTGGGACCTGCAGTGCTGTTACTGCTCACAGTGTTACAGGGAAGTCTCTCTGAGGAGGTGACACCACTGTTGTCTGTCCTTTCACCTTTACACAATTCCCCCTCCACTGGGTCTTCTTGCTGCTCTCGGTTTCCTCCATTAGAGCTCGACTGAGGGGCAGTCCGATCATAAGGAGGTATCTTACTGTCTGATGTTCCTCCTTCTTGTGGCAAGTCAGCCTCAGGTTTTCTGGATACCACAGAACCTGTCGTGGGCTCTTTGTGCTGTTCTACCTCCTTCTGCCTCATCCTCTTAAACTCCTCGAACGTAGGGATATGTAGGCGTCCCACAGGAGTTCTGCAGCGCTCGGATGCAGAATCTGATCTACTCCTGTTACCTGCAATGTTGTCTGTCGTGTAGGATGCCTTAACCACTTTTGGGCTGGATGGGGAGCTGTGCAGAGCCAGGTTGGGGCTGCTGTTCTGCCGCCGGAGCTGTAAGCGTCTCATGACCTCCTGCTTGATTTCCTCTGGGTTGGTGATACGCATTGTGCACAGCGGCCTGGACCCAGCACCTGTTGATTTCACATGATGCACACCCTCCCGTTCGATGGGTGCGGCACCTGGGGTCAGCTGAGGCCGCAATGGGAGGGGCTTCAGAGGCTCAACTGATGACCTCGCACTCTGGAGGCGGAGTTTCTCCCTCAGGCCTTTCCTTGCATCCCATTCATCGACACCACCTGGAAACAGCAACTGAGGGAAGAGCGGTAGGTCCTTCCTTGGCAGCCCATGTCGAGGGTAAAATGCCAGGCTCTCTGGGTTGGGTACCAGTCCATGGGACCCCAACACAGATCCATCTTGAGGCCCGCCACACCAGTGGCTAGTGGAGGTATAGCGTAAAATAAACTCACTGTCCACGCTCCTGTAAGGGGCAGCACTGAACGTGCACAAGCCAGAATCTGCCACAGTGTTCCAGTTCAGGTTCTCCATACTCCTGTAAGGCCTGTTGCCGTTGCATCCTGTGTGAATGCATGGGTCCGGGGCCAGCCCCTGACCCAGCGCCGCCCCCAGAGGGCCCTGCCTGCTGGAGCAGTACCTTAGCCCCAGGTTAGTGAGCAGGGTGCTGCTGTTACACCTGGCCATAAGCGGGTAGGGAGGCCCCTGAAGGCCCGGGTAGTAAGGGACGTTGGGTCTGTGTTGGGGGAAGGAGGACAAGGGGTCGGGGGAAAGGGGGAGGTTGGCGATGCAGGGCTCCATGTCTATGATGAGGCTGAGGGAAGAGGCGCAGCCAGCAGGAGAGCCCGCGGAAGCTGCGGCAGAGGAGGTGGAGGGGTAGTCACATAGTGGTGGAGGCTTTACGTCTGGCATGGCTGTGGGCTGAGCGAGTGGCCCTCAGACACACAGTCAGCAGGTACGAAGATCTGCAGCCTGCGGGGACGAAGATAGAATGTATGACGATAACATCAGAGCTATAAAAGACGACACAGGCAGCAGACTGTAGCTGTAAGCTGTAATTATGTCTGCACCAATATCACTATGAAATATTAACTTTCAGTTTTTTTCCCAGTTTAGTACAAATCACTTTACATCACAGCTAACCACGTTTTAATGTATTTTCCCAATGTCCAGGCAGCCAATATTTCACATGAATTTTTGTATAATATGAAAATAAATTGCAGGCTGTCAAGTCAATTTTATTTATATAGCCAAATATCACAAATCACAAAGTTTTGGCCTCAAGAGGACAATCTGTACAGCATCTGTTAAAACCTGCTTGGCTTGAGCTGTGAAATACGTCACCAGTGAACATCAAGTCTGCATTAACTGTAGTCAGTATTACATTATTGTGGCATATTAATAGAGTTTACAGTTAATTATTTGCAATGTGACTGTGATGGATTACACAAGTCCAAAAACCTTAACCTGTATAACATACTACATTCAAAACCACTTAATTTAAGCACCCGAGATACCATGTTTTAATGGCTGCATCATTAGATCTAATAGAAACTTTCTAGATTTATTCGTGCATAACAAAAGTATGTTTCGGTATCTTTGGAAGTTTTAAGGTCTCTAATAGAATTTAATTTCATACTTTATTCTGTGATTTGCTGCACAACTTGCATTGCAAATTTCTTAATTTAGTAATTGAATTTATCTGATCATGAATCTGAAAGGCAGAGACTCAAGCTGATCTAAAGTTTAGACAAAACTCTGTTATCTAAAGCCGTGAAATGATCCAAAGTGACTTTCAATGGAATCATATTGTGATGATATGATCAAATTGTCTTTTCGTTTGACAAAATCTAGTTGTCTAAATTAATGACTTCCAGCAACTCATAACTAAAAACGGACATAATGACTTCACGCCAAATAGCATTGGCACATTGGTGCATTAAACATCAATTTGATTATTTTATATGTTGTTGTGTCTACATTTGCCGTATTGTGGCATAGAAAAACATCCCAAAAAATATTCTTAATAATATTGTGATATTGATTTCAACATTACCAGCTTGCTCTTCTGTTATCAGACTCTTAATGTCCGGTGTTAAACTTACCCTGATAATACAGCTCAGCTCTTATATCACCGAAACCACAGTTCAGATTTTATGCACTGGCTTTTGTCCACGTGACAGATTTGTTAGAGGTCTTCAGCCATGGGGTCGACAACACAGTCCACACACATATTATATTGGATAACCACAGCTCTGGACAGAGAGACACTGAAACGTGGTTCCTTCACCAGAATAATCACATTCATTTGATATAAATGGCTCCCTGTCTACCCCCTCCGGCTTTTTCTTTTTCCTTTCTCTGCAGCAAGAATAATAATAGAAGGATTATTGCCATGCTTGTCAGGCTATTAAAACACGAGATAGACAGATACAGAGAGACAGAGGGAGGAAAAAAGCAGAAAGCTGGGACAAGAGACAAAGATGAGACGGAGAGAGAAAGAGAGAGAGAGAGAGAGAGAGAGGGGAAATGAGTGTGACGCTAAGAGAAAGCAGTAAGCGGAGGGGACAGTAATGAAGATAACTGCTTGGCTGTCCACTGGCGGCCGGCTCTGCTCTTTCCTTCTGACTAATCAGACAGCAGTTGCAGATTAGCCAGGAGTCTGAGAGATGGTAAGACGGTGCTGGGTGTACTGCAGTGCTTTCTCTCTCTCTCTCTCTCTCTGTAATGAGTACAAATAGAATGTCGACTGCCCAAATCAAACGGCCATCATCTGTATCTCAAATTCTGTCTACATCACAGTCAGCAGGGTTACGGCTGTGATTATGACTAAGATTATGAATCAGGGACTCAGAGGGCTCATCCCCGATGCATTTGGTGAATAATAAAACCCAAATCATCTTTAGACTCAAACGCTCCCTAATGCCAAAGCATGAACAGACCGCATCTCTGCAGCTTTGCAGTAATGGACAAATCTCCATTCCTCACATGGTTGGAGGTAAGCAAGGCTGCGCGCAAAGTTAATCAGTTACCTCCAGCATAACAAACACAGGCGGTTTCCCTCAAATCTCATTTGTTGGCTGTTTATTACATGAATGGTGCCCCAAAGCAAAAACCAAGGACATCCATCTGTTGATCTAAAGCGAATCCTTTCAACACTGACGACTGGAACTCAGTGGAAGTCAATTAATTCACGGAAACAGGATTTTCCCTCGTCTTATAAACAACACTACTCAAGGAAAAGGCTGGAGAAGTTTCAGATTTTTGCTCACAGTCAGCAAATCCACATGAAAAGACCAAAACCAACAATTAGTTGAACTAAGACTTTGTTGGTTGGGCCTTTAAAGGTTTTTCTTTGGCATCATTAGGGAAAAGTTCATCATAACAGTTCAGAGAAAACAACTACCTCTGCACCTCCTGTTGGCTGTTTTCAGGCTTCAGAAAATATACCCCCCTGACGGGAGACATTGTCCAATCACAGGCCATTTCAGAGAGGCGCTGCGTTCCTTTTGGCTGTCCTGCAAACGCAGACGCGCGTGCACGTCCACGTCCACGTCCACGTCCACGTCCACGTCCACGTCCCTTCAAATGGTGAAAGCCTGATTCAATGGCGTAAAATCCTACAACTTGTGCAACACCTCCTTTGCCTACAGCGGGATACAGAACCAAACAACATGTCCTGGCTCCACACAGAGCTTCAGCTCGTTATGTTCGAGGCCATGGTGCTTGTGATGTCAAACAGTGGGGAATAACTTGAGGGGGGACAGTGGTGTGTGTGTGTGTGTGTGTGTGTTTCAAGACAAGTCAAGACAAGACAAGTCGCGGCGGGAGGGAGGGACCGCAGTCTCAGTGAGGCTCATGTCGTGGAAAGTGAGCCCTACGAGGCATGAGGTTTCGCAGGGGAACCGACTCCTTCTGCTGCCGGTGGAAGATGTGGGTTTGGTGGGAGGGGCTTAACGCCGTGATAGGAGGCAGCAGAGAGAGGTGGAAAGTTTTGCCTACTCCAGATTTAATCATACCAATGGTGGGGTTAGATTTTTGATATTGTGATTGTGCCTTTTCTTTGTATTTGTTGGTCATTTAGTTATGTGATGGATTGTGTCTATGTGGATTGGCAATTTATAAAATCTCTTTTACGGGAAAAACAATTACGGGATATGAAATCTATATCAATATATCGTACATTTTCTTGAAAATCTTTTGAGAAACTATTTATGGATAAAAAAAGGGAATGACTGCCATTTAATTAATATTTGACGGTTGACAAATTTATATCATCTCATGGAATTTATCATCTTATCCCTTCTTGTCCGTTATTATCATTGTGCTGATCGGTGTATAGCCGTTATTTTGCGTGACTAAATAATGGCTTTTAATCTGCTTTTTGTTGTGCGCCTGAAGATTGTTTTCATGTCTATGGACCTTAAGGTTCCCTGGAATTACTGGATGTAAAACTGACAGAGCGCTTGGTGTCTGCATTCATTTTCTGTTATCCTGTTTGGCAGAGACAATATACAGAATGTGTGCGTGTGTGCATAGCTTTGTTTGGAGGAAAAGTGCTGATATGTGGAGTTTGGGTTTAATTAGCATGAGCGTGTTTGCCCGAATAGCAGGCAGCATGCTGCTCAGCATGCCTGTGCCTCTCTCATTCTCCCTGCCTTTCTCTGGATGAATTACTGCCAATATAAAGGCTCTCTGGAGGTCCGCGTTCTCTCTGCTCCCTCTGTCACCGGAGCTAACTGAGAAATAACTCATCCCTAACAGCAGGACAGTAAACCAGCCACCATGTCCCAGCATTCACTGGGGCTGGTTTGTCCGGATGTGATGGCAGAGTGCGCGAAGAGGACAGCATCAAGATGAGGGTATAAATTATTTACGTGATCGGATTCACCGTCAGAGTGTCTGTATTATTAAATACGCTTACAAAACTTCATCCTAACAAGTAAGTTTGTGTATTATTGAGTCCGTAAATTTTAAATTATGTGGCCAAAGGTGTGTGGATCCTCTGTTTTGTGTACCTTTGGTCTGGACTGTTTATCATGGTTTAGAAATGCTTTAGAGACAGTGTCCGACCTCACTGATGCTCTTATGACTGAATGAGAGCAATTCCCTGCAGCCAGGTTCCAAAAACTGTTGCAAAGCCTGAATCCAGAAGAGTGGAGGATGTTATAGCAGCAGATTAATGCCCATGGTTTTGGAAAGAGATCAACAATCAGCATCTCATTACAACATGAAACCTTCAAAAAAAAAAAAAAATGTTCATGGTTTTGGAAGAATGTCTATAGATTGTGGCAGGCCACCGCGCCACCGGACTCTCTCTGCTGTCACTGTGTAATTCTGTCTGCGCATGTGTACATCACTGTGTAGTGTGCTGTCGCAAAACAGACACTGACCTCTCTGACTGGGACAGAGGATACCTGACGGCGAGCCTCATGTTGCAGAGATCAGGTTTGGAAAGCAATCCTCCTGTTGCAGCCAGCAGTTCCTGCATCTGCTGGGAAGCGCGCTGTCTGATCTTCTAAACTTACCCCATTTTAATCAAGCATCTGCTGCTGCTTTCCTCCTCCCACAGGTCATTGGCTCGGATCCCAAAGTGCCCGGCTTCTTCTCCTCAGTCTCCTCTCAGCACAGCGATCTCTCTGGAGTTTCCACCGAGCCAGACAGACGTTGCCCTGAACTACAAAAGTAAAGAGCGAGACAAAGACGAGAAACACAATGAATCACTGTGTGAGCTGCTTTTTATAAACATAACAACAAACTACCAGCGGAGACGATCACTCTGCCAGGAGAGAGAGAGAGAGAGAGAGAGAGACACACAGAGCAACAGAGACTTGAGGCTTGAATAGCAGATGTATACCGATACTGTAAAACAAACCGTGTCCTCCTTTCGCAGATTGAATTAGATGTTGAGTCAATTACATAATTAGCGTTTCTCTGTCAGGAGACAGTAGCAGATTACACGCATCACGCTGAGAGCTTGCATACGGTTATGTGTGTGCTTGAAAACAGCTTGCGGATAATTATTCAATGCTAAATTTCCAAGCAACAACAGTTTATCTTTAAATTGAATAGAATCACTATGTTTCATCAACAGTTATGGCCAAGAGAGGGAGCAAACACTGTGGTACTCGCCCAGGGACCACAGAGGGAAATCCGTTTTAATCTATATCTAGTGTAATTTGACCTTTTAAATAAACAATAAAAGAAAACAGAAAATAAGTTAAATTAGACATTTGTCCCTGTTAAATAAAATAATGAAATAAAATAACAAAATTAAATTAAAAAAAAAAGATTTGTCCCTGTCAAACAAATGATTAAATACAATGTAAAATAATGAATGTAAAATAAAGAACGAAACTAACATTAAATAAATAAATAATATACAATGCCGTCACTGCTAACGCAGATAATAAAAATAAATACATCTAGTGCAAATATGTGTTGTGTCCCTTTCAAATAAGGAATAAATGAAATAAAATAAATATATAGCAGCAGCAATAAAACATATGTACTGTTAAATAGCGGTTTCCTTAAAACACTGTATAAAAGAAAAACACTATTGACTGAATGACAACAACAGATTAAAACTCAGCGTCAAGTTGCTTTTCAAAATGTCAACTTATGTAATGTCAGACAGCAAAGAGAAGAGTGAAAGCGGTGAGATAAACAACACACATTACAGACACAACTTCCCAGCAGACACCAATGAGATGTAGGCCAGCAGGCCCGAAATAAAACAAAGAGACACTCGACTGTGCGTTACAGAAAGAGCTCAGACTGGGAAACGCCGCTCTGCAGGAACGATGAACAATCAGTTCACGCAAAAAAAAAGAAAAGAAAAACCAACATAACGATCCCCCACCTCGTCCTTAAACACGGCTGCTCCACTAAACCCGGCATCCACCACTTCAACATCTCCAGCCGCACGATGTTGTCACTCAACCAAATGTTGTCATTCAGAGCTCAGGTCACATGTTCTCTGACGTTAACACCCCCGTCTCCCCTCCCCCTCCCCGACGGGATGCTGGGATGGAGATGGAGAGCGCTGTTGCTGCATCATCCGAAGCTTTGACAAGTGGCTGTCACTTAGAAATGAACACCCCCCCCCACTCCTCCATCCCAGGAGTGCAGGATGATTGACAGGGCTTCCAGTGGATCCTCCTCTCGGTCCTGTTAGCTCCGCTCTGTATCTTCTGCTCCACTTTTGTCTCGCTGGGGAGTCGTCCCCTCCCTCAGCCTTCTTGCTCACAGAATAACCTCGCTCTGACAATCCCACTGAAACTGATAGGCTTTTCAGAGAGGGAATGAGAAATTGGCTATCGTCACTGACTGAAGTTACCCATTTTATTTTTTCCTCTCTCTTTTTATCCGGCAAACGTTTAAATCACTTTTCCCAATTCCCTGCCGTTCCAGCCCGTTTCATTCACCCTCCCCTCATGGGCGCTTCAGAATCTCCTAAACTATGCAGAAGTGTTTCTAAGCAGACTATGCAGGCTGTCTTATTACTGATCTCTGTGTGTGTGTGTGTGTGTGTGTGTGTGTTGCAGACTGAATGGATTTCAGATCCTATGTAGTGGTAGAAGAGGTGATAATAATGTGCTACGTGGCTTTTGACACCTCCAGTGTTCCCTACAGACATGCAGACTCATGCCTCCGTCTGTCTGGTCCAGCTGTGGTGTGTGTGTGTGTGTGTGTGTGTGTGTGTGCGTGTGTGTGTGTGTCTATGAGAGCGAGCGAGAAAGAGAGCGACACAGTCTGGAAATCTCTCAGCCTCACGCACCCACATTACTCGTATCTCTTGAACACACCATCACTCCTTCACATCACATCTTCATAACTGTACATTATTTCAGACTGTGGTTCCATAAATGGAAGATGCATCAAAAGATGTAAACACATTCTGCTCTCTGTCACGAGAATCACTCCTGCATCCACAAACATCCTGATCCAGAAGGGAAAAAAACAGCGACTAAAAGCCAAAGAATCCAGCGGTGAAGAACACAGCAAAATAAGGAGAATATAGGCGTTATTAACGTTATTAACCGTGGGCGATATATTTTATATATGGGATAGGAACAAATATACTTGCTCCTACCTCAAAAAGAAGTCTGCATTTATTTTTTAATTTCAGTGTGAACATTCAGTTGAACGTGCAGATTTATTTAGATTCTGCTGGAATGATGCATTCACGTGCAGCCGTACAAATGGTAAAAAAATGACTTCCCTCTAAACTCCACTAAAAACGTCTAAACTACACTATTACCACTTTATTAGGTGCACGTCTGCACTCTAAAGCAACTCCAATCCAACAGCATTGCAATAAATCCCAGTTTGAAGCAGCTTTTGCTGACACTGTGTCAGAGAGGTGCCGATTCGTGCCGTTGTTCATCACAGCGAGCTGCTAACTGGATGTCGTTATTTTGATTTGGAGGCAGCAGAGCGTAACTCCACCTAACAACCTGTACGATTATGCTACAGGTTGCTGTGGTCCACTTATTCTAATCTAATCGTGCAGCCTTTTTCTTACATTAGAACACACTGTAGCTTAACGTCAAGGGGAATGGTCAGCAATCTGACACAATGAATAGTCTATAGCAAGCTTAGCTAACTAATATCATAAAAACCTTTAAATGACCCAGACGAGAAAACCAAACTTTGAAGCCAATGTTGCTCCAAAGCGGTTTTGTCAATAGCTATTTTCGTTCACTGCTGGTGAAGAGGTGTATAATTCAGGGAAGCAGTAAGATTAGCTCCGGTATCGTTTTCCTTGTTGTGGTTTCTTACCTTGGACACACAGTAAGCCACAGCCGTAAGCTGAAAAAAAGTCCAGCCATCATCAACTCAGGTGGCAGCTGCAACCGTCCTCTCATCATGTTCACAGTATATTGGACACAATGGAGGCGGCAACCACTTGATGTCGTAAAGTACCTTTGGTTTTGTATTGGACGACATTATGGTGTTACATCACAAACTATACCGTCTTCAAAAATTAGAGGATAAACTCAAAATAAGACCAATAATCTGCGTTTTACAAAGATGCTTTATAAAGATGTATTTACATATTGCAAGGTTGCTGATTGCATTACCTAACCTTGTATCTCAGGGTATATGAGAATATGCTAAAATATTTCAAATATTCCAAATTTACAGCAAGAACTTAGGACTCAACATTAGTCAGAACTCTTGACAGGAAAGCCTGGTGGTTTGAGGTAACAATATTTAAACACCCTTAAAAGCGGCGTGGCATGAATATGTTCACCTCCCACCGACGTGCGGGTGTCGAGTGAAAGGCAGGCTAACGTTAACACAGCTGGAAGGCACAGCAGGAGCGTGACAGAGCTCACTGTGCGGCCAAGACTAGAGGAGGCAGTGAGACGATGTCCACACACTAAGCCACATTTAAATATGTCTTTTTACCTCGGTTCTGGCTCTCTATCCACACTGGCGAGTGGTTTTCAAGCCCAGAAATTGAGCCTTTTGAAAATGGCCTCCCGAGTGGCTAAATCTGAAAACGCCAGCCTAGGCAGCTTTGTGCCTGCTCAGCCACGGCTGGGTAGAGTCAAGAGGACAACCTTTACAGGCAATTTGATCTGTATGTGTAAAATGGAAAAGCACATTCTTCAGGTTTATTTGAATATGTTGTAGGCCGAGTCAAAGGAAACGCTCATGGTAGTACTACAAGTGAGTGGGTGTGCGTGTGCTGGAGTGCACAGACGCGCTGTGTGAGTCATCAGCTGGCAGAAAATGGCAGACATGCTGTCCACGCACACACTGTGCTGGCACGCAGTCTGGACTTAAAACGCGGCTCGAACACCGATGGCTGCTGTGATATTTCACTTTGCGCACCAGCGAGGCAGAAGACGGCGGCCACCAGCGAACACTGAAATACAGCCGGCTGGTTTCTCTTTTATGAGCCCCTGAAGCCACAATAACAGCAGCCTGCGACAACAGCAGTGACCACGGGAGCAGAGAGTGTAAATGTGAGGCAGCCAGGTGGGGTGAGAAGGCTCGACAGGTGACTTAACAGCTCACTTGTGAAGTCATCGTCTACATCCCATGCAAAATGTACACTATCACCGCCTGTATTTAAATCTCACACCCTTACATTTGCATTGCATTTATAGCGCATACTGTTACATGTTCCAGTTTGTCCACAGACTCCTCCATACCTCAGCAGTTCACTCCGGGTTTAAGGGGTTACTTCAGCCAAGATCTACTTTTGGGTATCAAATATTTATCTCCAACAAGCTGGAGAGATGGTTGTAAAAAGTTAGTTTGTTCCTTCAGAGGCTTTCAGCTTGAATTCAGTTGGCAAAATAACACCACAGAAACTTCGCCAAACACTTCTGCAGCATAATCCTCTTCTTCGCCGTTTATCTGTACGTTCGGTGTTTCGCTACTCATAGTAGTTCTGGCATATTTTCTGCGTGTTGAACACACTGATGCCAGCAGAGCTTCAGAGCTTAGAGGCTGACACAGCAAAAGCAGGACATATTTTGGCAAATCATTGACCGTTTTGGAACGTCCTGAGCGAGTTTATATACAGTGAACGTCTTCACGTGGCAGGAATAGTATAAATAAGTGAGTGAGTGTGTAAACTACATTTCTGAAGCCGTTTTCAAAACTGTAGTTGCAAAGTGCTTCAGCAGAGGGAGAAATGAAAGAGAGGAGATGGAAGACGTGATGTATAAAAGAGGACACAAAGTGTACAAACCACAATAATAACGAGTTATAAGATCGAAACAAGAGTCATTGTGCTTTTCTGAAACTTTGCGGTCTTCAAAGCCAAGTCACGATGTGATTGTTATAGTTGATTGATACTCAAAAGATATATTTTACGTGGAGTATCACCTTAACGGCCTGTTACAGGTGATCTGTGGCTCTCTCGAAACCGACAAACAAAATTCACGTGGGGTGGATTCTACTCACTTTCTGCATGTCAGATTTGAGCAAAAAGCACAATCTTTGTGTGTCTGGAAAAACATGCGGGCTACACAGCCCCATAACAGAAAACATCAAATACAATGCAGAGTAAGGTAAAAAACACAAAAACACCTCATATCGCACATATTTGTCATATGTATTCTGCAGCTTTGCACGAGTAATACGCCTGTCTGAAAGCTCACCTGTGCACCTGCCGCTCAGCGTGCAAGTCATCTGTTAATCCAGCACTTTTCGGTTTTCTTTATCCCTATGAAAGTCCACCCACATAAAGCTTCAACCCTCGCAGTGCAATCTGGGCTCAACGTTGGTTTATTGATTGAGATGCTTATCCGCAGTGTCTTACATAAGAAGACCTGACCGCCATGATCATTATAGATTCCTGCCTACGAACAGCATTTATGGTGGGAGGGGATTTCGCCAGCAAAGTAACATCGGCTTAAAACTCACAGGCAAGCATTTGTAAATAGCATAAACACAAATTAATTCATGTTGTATTCAGCTAAAATTTTATTTTATATTTATATTATATTTAGTGTTAGTCGGTTAAGTGAAATGTAACCATTGACAATTAAGTCCTTTATCAGACAAAGTTACAAATAGTTTTTGCTTGCTTTTCTTTATTTCATAGTCTAGTATGTCAAATACTTTCAAATGTTTCTTTATTATCCCGTTGACCCGACAAAAGAAGCACTTTATGCACTCAAATGTTTTGATATTTTGCAAGCTAAACGACTAACTGATGAATCAAAAATGTTTCAATAATGAAAACAACCCAGTTCCAGCCTTATTTGCATATCACGGACAATGACTCATGCAGCCGAATCACTCCACATCGGAGACTTGCGAGACGCCATTGCTGTGACAGACACGAACACACACACAAACCCACGGTGAGGAGCGGCTTGCTCAGGGCCCGGCAGGTAATAAGAAACTAGTATCCTAATGAAGTGAAGTGGCTCTCCATCTCTGCCAGGAGGAGGCTGGACGGAGGAGACAGGAGAGGTTAGAGCTCTGGAGGATCGGCGGAGGCTGACCATTAACTGCTACTAGTTTACTAAATGGCTGAGATAGGATGTAAATTAATGAGGTGAGGAGGGATGAGGACGAAATTAGAGAAGTGGGGAAAGAGGAATGAGGATGAGGACTGAAACAGATGTAGGAGAGGAGTAGAACATCTGGATGGGGTCGATGTGGGTTCTGAGCCTTACAGAAGCTTCTCCCTGACAGCAAGTGTACTGGAGAAGACCAAGGTCACCAGCATCACGAATGCATGCAGGGTTTAGGATATCAGGAGCTTTTAAATCAAGGGAAACTGATGGTTACACTGGAAAAGGGGAAACTGGGCGTGCACATAATGTGTAGCTGTCTTTCAATTAACTGTGTTAAGTGTGAAACCTCGTAACAAGTATGTGGATATAAAGAAACAAGAAACCTGCATCTTTAACTTCAAGGGAGACTCCTTTTACACATCATATTCGGGTGACAGGTGTTGGAGAGTACTACTGCACATGTGAAGCATACTGCTGCATACTGCTGCATACATTTTAATGCTTTTTTGTTTTAACTGTCCATGATGTTATTGGGAGTGCAATAATAATAATACTAATAATAAACTTTATTTATATAGCTAGGGTCTAGCTCAAAGTGCTTTACAAAAGAGAGAAAAAAGAAAGGAGAAGAAAAATAAAGTAAATAAAAAAACTAATAAATGCTAAATAAAAAAACTGTGCAATAAAACCAAACAAACAGATTGGTAACAAACAACAAATAGCAAAAGGGACAATGAAATATTTGAAAGATGTCACTAAAACAAAGAAGGCATATGACCAAAACAAACATAAAAGCAGATAAAACCAGACGAGGGAAGAGTGACGATTAGTTAAAAGCAATGCTGAATAAATATGCTTTCAATTGTCGTTTACAAATGCTCAAAAATGCCGTGGGGAGGGAGCTCCATACTTTTGGGGCATTTGGCTGAGCTGCCAATTTTCTTATTCGTGTGAGAGTTTATGTTTTAAACACCGGCAGCAGAGGATCTAAGAGGCCGTGAAGGATTATAAAACGACAAAGATTCAATAATGTAGGCCGGTCGCAAATCATTAAGAGCCTTGTAAACAAGTGAAAGAACTTTAAAATGTACTCAGCTAACGCAGCATTACCAATGATGGACTGTGTCATATGGGAGACAGGCCCATTTAAACAGGGAGAAAGAGGTTTGATAATTCAATGGTTCTGGTGATTGTGAGCAGCCAAACATGTTACTGCATCCTACAGCTTTTCCCAGCTTCCTCATTTTCCAACCATAAATTAATACAGGACTGTAATACACGGGGAACTGGGTGATATAAATGAGGAGAAAAGGTTGTAAAATGGAGAAAAAAAAAGTATAAAAAAAAAAACAACAGCTTCCAGCTTCTGCCATCCTTGCATACAAATGCTGGAGAGTTTCTTCAAAGGCAACATTCAACATTACCATTTTCTTCCCTCCCAGACACATTCCCACATGCGCCGGCACGTAAGCCCCCCTCACTGTTTCCCATCAGCCATTGAAATGTGGGTTAATGAGGCACCACCCGGGGGCACTGTCAGCAACGCCTACACTACCAGTCTCATCACAGGGAGGGGGAGGCAAGAGAGTGGGGGGCCTGTGAGACACTGAGCACGAGCAACATCAAAAAGGTGGAAAGTGTGGAAGCATGCAGTTCCGTTTCATTCCTTCCTGACTGTCAGCGGCAGTAAACAAAGTGGATATGTCTCCTCCCGCTCCGACGCAGGCCGAGATCTTATGTGACATAAGTGACATGTAGGCTACCTGTGCATCCCAGCTATTAATACCAAGTGGTAGCATACACCCGGCCACTTTGATCTTCTCGCTGTCAGCCTGGCGTTCACTCTGTAGATCCATGTTTCAGTTCTGTATTTTGCAGGTCCAAGGGAGGTAAGCACATTCTGTGTAATCCTGTGTTTGTCATCCTGCCTGTGACTTATAGTCAGGGTGACCTGTGGCTAACCTGTCCCTCTTAGTTTCCTACCTGGAGGTTTTCAAGCGTCCTTGTCTTTGTGCTGGCTCACTCACCAGCTTCACTTTAACTAGCTGCTGGGATACTGCTGGAGGTTCTAATTGCATTCTGTGGCTCAGATTGCCTGGCTACAAAGCAATTCAGATGAACAAGCAAGCAGCATGTAGGATAAGCCTGACTGGCTAGCCACTTGTTGGCTTGGTTGCATTTGTGTGTTGCATCTACTAGAAGTTCTGATGTGCGTCCTGTACCAGCCCCTCCCCCCTTGAATTCAACTCAAGGCACATGCTGAGGGCCTCAGGCCGGCTGTGGGCAGATTTTCAATGCGGCACCTAATTACTGGGCAGCCCATTCCTAAGATGCATGGGCTTTGAACACAATGTCTCAAGGCTACAGGTTGCAGTTCTGCCGCCGGCCCCCACCACCCTCCAGGGTCAAGGTGACCTTGGTCACAGACCCAGTGAAGGCCCATTTTTGTCATAGCAGATAACCACCCTCCTGGACAAAGAGGCCACCACAGTAGTAGACCCACATAAACAGAGCGAGGAGTCTTGCTCAACATATTTTCTCTTACCAAAGAAAGACATCTCATTCACGCCGATACTAGATCTAAGGAGATTGAACCCGTTTTTGAAAGTCCTCCCATTTCGGATGATTCATACAGTGGACGTCCTTCAGACTATCACTGCAGGAGAGAGGTTCACCTCCATAGATCTCAGGAATACCTACTTTCACGTTCCTATTCATCTAGAGCACAGAAAGTTCATGCATCCTCCTCAGTCAGACCACAGAATTGGCTCCGCGAGGGTCCTGACTCAAAAGGCTCCAGCAAAAAGGTTGGAGCTGTTGTGCTTGTTTTTGTTCCCTCTGTGCATCAGGTTGCGACGTGCCAGTGATCTAAAGCCTGATCTGTACTTGGGGTTAGCAAGGGGTGTGATTTATACTTAACATTCTTATAGATCCATAGATTAGTTACATCCAGGAGACGTCTATTTCGCTTCACTCATTAGGAGGCCGTTGCATTTAATCTTCATGTTTATGATCGCAGCACACACAAAAGGTGCCCTGTGGAGTTTTTGACCACTAGTAGCGCTATAGAGCAATGCCTTTAAGAGTTTGGTCTTTGTATTGTGTATGTGCATGATTGACAGTTAGTGGCAGTAACTCACCAAGAAGCGCGCCAACAAAACCAGTGAAGAATAGGACTGCAGGCAAGTCAACGTGGATGTAAAACGTTAGGATAGAAAATATGTGTAAAACAATTTTAAAGAATGGGCTTGGCAAATGTTCTATGAGGAAGGAAATGTTTGTTATACCGATGCCGATGTGTTACACCTTTGAGGAGCTAATTGCGCAGGTTCAGAAGGTACATTTATTCAAATACACCAGCGAATACTCACGTGTCACATCTTACGGAACTCCATTATAAAGTTAAATGCACTATGAAAGGTTTTTATAGTGTGGCAGTAAAGAACATCTACAAAACGACCTGCAACGTTGTGTCCGTCTCCTTCTGTGGTCCCAGGTCATCTCGGCCTCATTCATATTTCACGTGTTGGGAGGCGGAAACGTTGCAGATGAATTTTACAGGCGGCAGACGACCTGAGAGCAAACACCTTGCTTCATTTGTCGCATTAGGTTTTCCAAGAGCAGCGCAGCAGATGGGCATATATTCAAAGAGGACAAAGCGGGAGGCTTTTTCCTCCGCGGAGAGCGAGTTCAAAAGGAGCCAATTCATGCAAATGATGACCAGAGCTATCATGTCATGAGGCCTTGTAATAAAGATAAAGTGCTCTGGAAAGACTGGTGCTTTGAAGTCATACAAAAAGGGTCCGATATCCCTTTACAAAAATAGGTTATTTTGCTTAATCTGGTTGTTATTTCAAATGGAGTGTTCTTTAGGTGTATTGGATTATTAATCCATATTTTCTCTCTCCTCCCAGAAGTGTCAGGGAGTGATTGTAATTGAAAATGCCCTTTATGCCAACCTGCCTATAGAGCTATGTTTCAAATCTCGGCACTTCTTCTCAAGCATCAGTTCCAAAAGTCTTGTTTATTTCTTCCTTGACTATTTATTCCAGACATATTTTTGAATTAAAATCAATATTATTTAGGTGACGTTCTTGAGCAGTTATTTGTGTCAAGAACAACAAGACATCATTATTATTGTAGAACACACAAATGTCTTCTCGGTAGACCTAGCAATTCAATTAAAGTTTTAAACCCTTTTAAAAACATTTGGTGTCAACGCAGGGACCAAAACTCTTTAAATGTAGTTATATGAGAGTCAAGTTAAGAGAAAGAAACACACACACACACACACACACACACACCTGTGGTCAATATTAGATGCAATCAATGTCTGCTTGTCTGTTGCTCATGTTTAATTGATGAAGCAGCAGGCCATGTTATTACCGAGTGATCACAGAGGAAAACAAGCCTTGATAAAAATAAGCATAATCTCAATAACAGTGTGTGTGTGTGCGTGTTTTTGTCACCCAATCAGCAGAGTGGCTTTCTGTCACACCACAGCCAGCCTCTCCTATCGACTGATGGAGGGTTATGGATCTCACCGAAATTGGTGAATGCATCCATAGCAACAGCCACACAGAGCTAAGCTTTAGTGCAACAGGTAGATACAGGCTCCACACGCACACACACACACACACACACACGCACACGCACACACTTTGACACCCTACAGATACCAGATCAAACAATAGTGCATCTCTTTTAACTGGCACGACCCACGCTGCACTGTGACGATTACAATCCCGTGTGGCAGCTTAAAGTCCTGATCTTAAAGCAGGATGCTTTGTGGACCCGTTTGTGAACCTCTAACTGTGCGACGTGTCTTCTTCCTCTGAGGAGCAGAACCGAAGCACTGCCATCCTCACTGCTCATCAGATGACAGAAAGAATGAGGGTCTCAGCCCAAGAGAAGGAGAGAAGCAGAGACAGGATGTGATATAATGAGTGATCTCTACATATAGCTTTATGTAACGCAGGGAGAAAGGCTGACGCACATAGGGAAATAACGAGTTCAGGATGAGGCCACTCGCCCGAGGCCGAGTGCTCTGATGCACCGTTGCAAATCAAAAGAGCATCCTCCATATTTTTGGTTTCTTAAAGTTTTCCAAATACTCTCAGATGCATTGCATTTTAAACCGAGATGCACTTCAAACTGTCATTCTGTCTGTTTATCCTTCCACTTTTTACAATCGTCATTCATCCATCATTTACACCTGCTCAAGACAAAACATGGCACTGTAGTTCCCAAATTCATCCAGACCTGACCATGAATCTGAAAGTGAACTAAATTAAAATTGCTTTAATGTTTTATCAGGTTTCCACAAAATCTTAAGCCTCTGCTTGCCGTTAGCGTGCACCCACAGGATATCACACTCTATAATTGCATGTCTTTTACAGAAATGCATCTTGCGAGGCGACGCTGACGTCCTTCCCTCAGTTTTTGGGTACACAGGCTTGCAGCTTTGAGTTTTTAAATCAAAGAACCAGATATTTTCTAACACGGCTGGGAGAGTTGTCCACCAGATGTCCATCCGATTTATGCCTTTCTCAGTGCTTCTTTGTTCAAATAAACACAACACAGTCAAAATGTCTGTTTCAAACTGGAATTCGTCATCAGATATATTCTACTAAAAAAGTCAAACTACTACGACTTATTTGAAAGTACGTAGGTGGATGCATATATAATGTTTACCAAACAGCAGTGTTTTGTATTTCTATGTGCGACAGCCCAAATATTTGGCAAAACATAAGCAGCTGACCAACTGATGGGTTATACAACATCTGTAATATTTAAAGTTTTTTTGCTGACCACCTAGAAAGAGACATAACCTTTTGTAGATTTAGAATAATCTTGTCCTTACAAACACAAAACAACTCTGAAGTGTGAGATATTTAGGCTCCGGGAAAACGCAGCAGCCAAAACAGACCAAACTGTTTTATAGATATCTATATCTGGCTCTCATCACGTGGCAAGGCCAATGATTGTGCTCAGTCTGTGTGTAACCTACACACACACACACACACACACACACCAGGGTGTTTTTGCGACTTTTGTCATTTCTGCGGGGGATTGTAATGACATCATCAACAGCAACACCCACATCAACAAAACACCAACAGTCTGCTCACATTTACTTCCATATGCTCACACACACACACACACACACAGACACACACACACGCCGTGTCTGACCTCATACCTACAATCTGTCTCCTGGGAGAAACAGGAAGAGGTCGATGAGGAGAGTAAAAAATGATATCAGGTGAATTGAAGGGAAGCAACACATGCAGAGATGAATTCAGCCGAGGAGGTGAAAGGGAGTGTAAGAGAAATACATGATAAAAGCCTGGCTGGACTGAGGCGATTGGAGAGAGCGATAAGCAGAGAAAGAGATGGATAGAGGAGATAGGAGGTATCACTGTCGTCCCAGGAGTCGCGTTAATAAACAAAAAGGAGGGTAATAAGGCAGGAGAGGATTTGCTGGGCAGCAGATGGCTTCGTGAGTCACTCCCATCACCAAGAATGAAGGGATGCGGGAGAGATAAGAAGGAGTGAGGGTAGACGGAGAGAGAGGAAAAATAATTCATGTATTCCTTCAAAAGCACTTCTGCCTCTCTTTAACAAGCCTGCCACTCAAGAAGAGAATGAACAGATTCTGCTGTGTGTTATTTACCCACTGACTCACAGGCAGCTGCCCGGGATAAATCCTCCCCATCAAGAATAAAAGTGAATAAAAGAGGAACATGTTTCAATGATGCCTCGCTGTTCCTAGACGTTGAGGAGCCTCTTTTCAAAATAAGAGACACCCTAGCTGACTTGAAAGTTCCACATGAGACTGTCCTGGTGTAAATGACCTTGATTTTATCATGTGATTTTACAATTCATCAAAATGCAAGTAAAAACAAAACAAAACAAAAAGGTTCCATTGGTGCCTTGCTGCTTGCGATTGAAGAGTGACTTTTTCCAAAACAAGAGACCATACCTACACTTCCTGTCAAACATTCTTTAAAAAATATTTCATATGTGGTCGTACTACTGAGAGAATAATCTTTGACTCTACCTATGATGTTTAAAAAATGAGCACTTGAAAAACCAATGGTTTTGAAATTCAGTCTCCTCTTTTCTCTGGATCAATGTTGCCCCTTGACCTTGCTGGGGGGGGGGGTGTTTTCAAAAAGCCTTTCTTGTCAGCTCATTGTCGGCTTTCGCAAGGATCCATCACAGATCGTGGGCTGGTTATCGACCGACTGGCTCCTGCAGACGCCTATACGGATCTGGATCTGCTGAGGGCATTCTGGACGTCATCGAGTGGCTCGCACCTTCTTTGAAGGGAGGGAGAGGAAGAGGAGGAGGGGGTGAAGTAAAAGAGGAGAGAGAAAAGCCCCTCTTACTCCTCCTCCAGAAGCCAAGGACATGCTTGTAATTGGCTTAAACTGTATGGAGAGGACCAGAGCGGGAGGAGGCGGTGGGGAGAGCAGGGGATGGGAGAAGAAGGGATGAGAGTGATGAAAGGGTAGAGCTGGAGGGATGTGATGATTAGCAGCATGGAGGACGATGGAGAGGAGGGAAAGTGGCGGGGGGAGTGGGCGTTTGTGGATTGTGAGTGAGGAGGGATGGAGAGCCATTGATCGACTGTCACCACAGTTTACAAGCACCTGACTAACCAGCGTCAACACTCGGAGGCTGTATGAACTCTGTAATGTACGTGTGCATTTACATTAGGTCCATGTGCCTGCAAGCGTAATATACCGTGACCTGCATCTTCATTAGGGCCGGGTATCACATGGATTTATAATCCTAGTGCCGATACCATGAAGATTTGTATTGTGCAGATTTTATCATGACGATATGCATATTATGTTATTGGGGGAGAAAAATGTACTTTAATCCCCATTAAGAAGTGCTTAAAATGTTGGCACTGGACATAAAAATTGAATGTCATTGACTGTAATCTGCCTTAGCCAGGTTTTGCGGATTTTTCCAGTAGACGTTCTTATTGGGGGACGGGGTTCTGCGTTTACTGGGAATATTAACACGTTGCTCTACCCAGCGGCCAAAGTGTGAAATGTCTGATTTAAACCATCAGGAACTCTGTGATCAAAAAACAAATCTATCTTTCAGTATTTTACAGCATTTATTCAAATCTCCGTCTGTGACAAGTTTAAAGCCACAAGCATAAACCTGTCTGTCTTTAAACTCTCCAAAAGCTATAGCTACCACAGAGTGGAAGGAAGAAGAAGAAGAAGAAGAAGAAGAGATACATTCCCTCATATCAGTGAAGCATCGCATTACTCACATTCTGTCTGTCTGGTCACCCACACTGGGTGCCACTTTGTATTCCGCCCAACGCCGTACACAAGACACTTTACAATCCAGTAACAGCTGAAATGTTTCTGCAGGCGGACTCAAAACAATTGTTGCTAGGAGGACAAGGTGTCATGTTGCTCAGTTTGATGCAGATGGAAATTCCTAATCACGAACCCCAGGAAGCCTTCTGCGCGGTGGGTACAGAGATGATTAGCCTCGCGTGAACCGTTTAAGCCCCCTGTCCAGACCTCTCCTCTCCCAGCATCAATATCGCTATGCAAACCTGCCTGTGTCAACTCAATTTATTTTCCAATTTCCCACAGGGTGAAAGAGTGGCGCTCACTCCCTCTCCCCGTCTGCCATCTATCACTCTACAACACTTTATTTTCTGTCCCTGCTCGCTTTTGTCTCCGCCCTTCCACGTGTCCCCTCCTCTGTTTTCCCCCCTCGGTCGAAATTTCAGCCAGTGACCCAGAAGAAGAAAGGAGCAACCTATTTGCCATTTGTATTACAGAT
>JAVQJF010008466.1:0-39183 GCA_036023855.1 Gadopsis marmoratus
GAGACAGTGGCAAGGAAACACTGCCTTTAACAGGCAGAAACCTCAGGCAGAACCAGAACCAGAACCAGTCTCTTGGTGGGCGTCATCTGCCTCGACCGGTTGGATAGAGAGAGAAAAAAAGAAGATATGGGGGGGATAAGGAGAGAGCAGGATGAAAGAGAACACACAGTAACACAGTACAATTTCACATATAGAAGATGTAAAGCAATGGCAGCTACAATGTTACTGAAGCTAAAATAATCAATAGTTTTAACAGCACAACAACAGCTACACTAATAACAACAGTAGCAGCAGCAGCAGGTGGTCCGCATCCACTCGAGGTGACCTGCGTTCATCCAGACTGCACAGCACCACATCTCGGAGATCCAGACTCCACACACAGAGAGAGAGACACAGACAGACAGACAGACACAGACACAGAGAGAGACAGACACAGAGAGAGAAACACAGACAGACATGGAGAGAGCGAGAGACACAGACAGAGGCAGACAGACAGAGAAACAGAGACAGAGATAGTGAGAGTCTGTGAGAGACAGTCAGAGATAGTGGGAAAGAGGAGCTCAGTGCATCATGGGAAGTCTCCCGGCAGTCTAGGCCTATAGCAGCATAACTAAAGGGGGGCTCAGGGCTCACCTGAGTCAGCCCTGCTATAAGCTTTATCAAAAAGGAAAGTCTTTAGCCTGCTCTTAAATGTGAGCAGGGTGTCTGTCTCCCGAACACAGACTGGAAGCTGGTTCCTGTGGAACCAGCTTCCAGTCTGCTACACAGGGATGGAAACAAGAAAAGTGTTTCTCCTTATTCATTAGCACATAGGGAGAGAAAGAATGAGAAACAGACTGATGGTAAGACACTATTCATTAGCACATAAAGACCAAACCATTTGATGCCGCTCTACCAGGGATTTAAGCCATTGCTAAGCCATCTATTCCTAACCTTTTATCACTATCGATCTGCATCTGTCATCTATGAGAGAAACATACGCTATCTGGGTCACAATCCAGCCCAGGCAGTTTGACACATCAAACCGGAGTTCTGATCTGGGACATCATGCAAAGAAACATCAGTCAAAAAATTGTGTGTGTGTGTGTGTGTGTGTGTGTGTGTTTGTGTGTGTGTGTGTGTGTGTGTTTGTGTGTGTGTATCTGTAGAAACAGTAAAGCTGGGGGAAAGACATTAGGATTATTGAAATGTACAAATACTAGACATTGTACATTTCAATAATCCTAAGCAGTCTGGTTAATGAATGAATGAATGAATGAAATACTAGACAGCCCACACATAATGACTATTTCCACCAATATACACATTTGCTTAGTCTTGGCAGTTAAAAAGGAGCACATATTGAATGTAAATACAGAGGACAACATACTATGATTAAAATGTCGCTAGGCAACCCCCCACCCCACCCAACCCCATGAAATGGAGGTTAATGCTACTTTGAATGAGACAGTGGATGGAAAGATGAACACAGCATGAGTTTTATTTCAGGTGAGCTCTGGACTTTATTTCAGCTTGGCTCTGCAATGATACCAGCATGAACGGAAATAGGCTATGCAAAAAATGATTCATCACGGTAATCCACATTATTTTCATTATTATTATTATCAGAAGATAAATGATTAGAATAATTTAACACCACACACTGTATGATTTTATCTCCCAACTCTGACCCAGATGGTAGCAGCCTGGACCGAACTTTTGAGCAGTTGTGATACCCAACAATCAGGATGTGTCCACAACCCACGTTGACTCACAGATGACAAGGCACCCCTGAGCAAAATCAGCTAACTTGGTGTGCTGGGCACTTGCTAGATACAAATGTGTGGATGTGACAAGCACTGCTGAACACATGTATGCAAATCACTAGTTACATTTGAGCTTAAAATGGATGGATGTGATACATATAAACAAGCAACACTCTCATTAGAGCGAAGTCTTTGCTGCAGGATTCTTAAGTACTTTAAGTCTCTCCAGATGCATTATTCAATCTTTGCAGCAGGCGCCCCTTTTCCCACTGTTCTTCTCAGTCATCTTCATTGATATAAAAACAGATAAAGGTTGGGAGGAAACACAGTGTTTCAGCTCCAACCATCCCCATCACTGTGAGTAATGGGATGAGAAGGAAAAAGGGTAGATCATAACAGCTACACATTACTAAAGGGCAGTTCCTAACCAGACAAGGCTGCTTGCTGCAAAAAAGGCTTAGCCTCATTAATGAACCAGATCTCATTAACTAATTTGATTGTGTGTAATAAAATAAGCATTTGCTAGATTGCATTCTGTTATTGCAAAGGAAATATTGTAGAAAATATGTAGATGGTTTATTTCTGTCCTTTGAAGGTGGCATTGTTGCAACAAATGAAACTATATTGATTTTGAAAACTCAACATGCTAACACCATGGTGTTGTTTTAGCACAGCAGTGTCACACTAAAGCAACTGCTGAACACAACAGTGCCCCAGTCTCATATTGATCCATGTTTGACTTCAACTGCGCTGCCTGATGTATGAGCAGCATTTAGATCTTGATGTAACGCCGTGCTGTCATGCCTAAAATGTGGCTTTTTCTGTGTGTGTGTCATCCTCATGAACTGATTCTAACTCTGGATTAAAGGTTTGAATGCATTCTACAAGATGCACCGCAGATGATGAATACGATCAACTTCACATTCATAACCTAACATGCCTAAAACCCCAATGTTTCTAGTGCTTCCATCAGTTGCCTGATGTAACACAATTAATTTGCATACAAATAGAAGCCGGAGACATCAAGAGGAGGTAAAAGGAGGAAGTAAATTACACTGTGCAATGCTGCGTTGATTGGTGTATGAAAAAATGAAATAGTATTTAATGTGAACCTCTTCACAGTTATGCAAACAAGACGTGGCATTTATATGCTCAAGATTTTAAGGCATCATTAAAGGAGATGGCAAAACAATGGTGCACAGATGGCATCGAGACATCATTTGAAAGTGACAGCCCTTCACTGTATCCGGAGTTTGTTCATGGATAGGGCCTCAATCTCTCTTTAATTGTGTGCCGTTGTGTGTCAATGACTTGCCAGTATAAATACTATTTGATATGCCTGCTTGCTGCCATTTCTCCGGATACCATGAAACAGAGATGTCTAAATATTTCTGTGCACCCTGTTCAGCTGAATAATGTCATTAAATGTCAAAGGTACTGGCACAAACCTTGATTGGAACATCCCTACTTTATACGCATTTAGAGTTTGTACGACCATAAAATGCTGCAAATGTTTATTTTCATTCTTCACCAACTGGATATTTGCCATCACTGATACTAATGCCAGGCTGTATGTTGGCTCTGATCGTTTCTGTCTAGATGCTTTCAACAGGAAGTTGTGCAAGCCAAATAGAATTTCAAGGTGTGGTTTTGTTCAGTGTGTTACGTTGTGGCATGTTGGTGGCAGGACAGAAGGACCCAAGTGCTGACAGTAGAGACTACAGAGGTCAGTGTGCAATGATTTATTGAAACACTAAAACACTTACAGCCATGTAACACAGGTTCCAGAGGGTTGGTAGACAACAACGGAGACAAGGGGAATATCCCAAAAACATACAACACACGCAACAACTGCTCATCACCGAGCTATACACTCGAACACCATAACAACCCAACAACAAGTAAGGAAAGAATCATCACTGAAATACACAGGACTAACCAGGGAATGAGACACAGGTGAGTACAAGAGACCAGGTGAAGGGAATCAACACAAATGAGACAGGAACAAGATATAGGAATCCCTTCAAAATAAAACAGGAAATCCCGAACCCAGTCCACGGAACATGACACAGTGTTCTTTGAAGACTGAAACGCTCACAATAATTTGTACAAGAGCCCATGCTCTATTAACTTTTGAGCTTGCAAATTATTAAAAAGTATATTACTCATCACTATTAGTTACTGTAAACATTTTCGGTTTGGTTTGTCCCAACTGCACTGTATGTTGTACTAGAATTTGCAAATCGCAGTTTGTTATAATGACTCCAGAATCCGTAATTTTATTTGTTTGAGACATTTATTTATTTTCCTTCTTTTTCCACTGCACACCAACACTACCTTGTGCAGAGTGTATTAAACTGGAAGTGAACTCACAGAGCCTTTTCTCATCTGTTGGCTCCGCAGTTCTGCTCTGTTCCTTTCATATTATTTCTTTATTGCTCAGGTGTCCACGATGATTTTCTTCCACTTTCCTTCTTTCTCATCAACAAATGTTGCAGGCTAACTCTAACAATTAAAAACAATACTCAATACAATTAGGACTGTTCAATTGCGCTACGCGTGAAGTACAGGTAAGACATTTAAAATCCTGCTTTGAGTTTAAGGTGACATTCTCTCACAATGAAAATGGAGGCCTAAAATGCAAAATGAGATGATCAGCTTTCAATAAACTGCTCACTGCTGAAATCAACCACACCAGCTGGTCATACCATTGGTCAACTGACAGAAAACTACTTTATAAATGTGACTAAACATCACTTATCAAGTAACTTAACAGCGTTAGTGATGGGGAAACTCCACACACAGAATCACTTGTGCTGTGCATGTCGTCATCTCCACAATGTAGTGAGAGTATGCAGGTTTGCATTGAATATTTGGGTGTTTTAAATTAATATTTTCAGATGAATTAATGATAAGATATCAGTGTGCACACATGGAAGCTCTTCTGTGTTTGACAGCAGTTTGTACTGTTTTTGTTTGCAGCATGCAGCTATAATTACAGTAAAGAAATCTGTTAAATTCTGTTTACGTAATAACTCCCATTCCCCTTCTCCTGATATTATCACAGCATGTGACAACTCTCTCACTCTCTCTCACACACACACACACATACTCTCTCTCTTCTTTCCTTATTCAGAAGCTTCCTAAAGCAATGGAAGCATAAAATAGTACAGCATGAGAGCATACTACAGCATTTTGACATCATTACACAAATGCATGCATAGCATACTAAAATGCTAAATTGCTATTACAGCTTATCTTAAGGTAAGTATGGTGTTTTGCTGTTCTCCAATTTATAGCAGTGTTTTAAGTCAATGAAGTTTATTTGTGCTGCACATCCAAACCAACCACAGTTTTTACACTGTTACCGCTTTGAGAGGAATATAGTAATAAGTTCTCAAACACACATTTTAAAGAAGCAGTACTGTTTGATAACTCCTTGATAGTTACAAGTTCACAACCAAAATATAATTACACATCATCATATTGTTAGGTAAAATAAATACCTAATATGGGACATTTGAAGATATCGGTTTAGGTTCTAGAAACTTCGTGATGGACACATGCTTGATCAACAATCAAAAATGAAAATAATAACTTCTTGAAGCCCTACAAAATAGATTATGTTGTTGAACTCAAAGCTATACTTGAGTCAGAACAGCACAGTTATATACAATATAGCCTACAGTATGTATTCCTGATTTCATGCGGATGGATGCCAATACACAATGTTAATGTGGAGTAACATCATATGACACCCTTTAACCTTCTTGGTCAGTTCTAATCTGATTGGAAGGGAAGAGCAAAGAAGTTAGTTTAAATAATTTGATCTTGATATTTGGGGTCATCACTCTCTCCATAAACAATGACTAAAGACTAAACATGATTCTGCTTGTCATCATTTGTACAAGATCTTACAGACTAAATAGATTTGCTAATTATGGAGGTGAGCATGCCACTGTACTATGTCAACAGACACACAGACAAGCACACACTCACAGCCATAAACATATACGTATCCACCTGCATCTACTTACATGGTTTGGTCTAAAATGTAACGTTTCCCAGTGCTATAATTTTTATATAATTTTGATATTCTTTTTCCCATCCGTAACCCCCCACATCTCTTTTTTCTTTTGCTCTTCCCTTCCCTCCACCCAAATTCATCTGTTGTCGATGTGTCGTGACTGTCTTCCAAGTGCAGTAATTACAGTACAGCAGTAGGAGCTGAGCAATAGAGAGAGAAGCAGCACATCAAACATGACTGTGCAGAGCAACGGGTGTAAAACCTCATTCTCAGAACTACGGGCTGCCGCATGCCACAGAGCACCAGACCAACATCTTTTACTGTCTTAAAATCTCCTTATGTATTTACTTAGAGTTTATAAATATCACACAGCCGGTAAGATCGGTTTTATATTGTATACTATATAAAATGAGTCACGTGTTAAATCTCTGACCAGGCCACTCACACACCTTAAAGCAGCACACATCTATTAAATGCAGTCCATTTATAAAAACATGAGCACTGTGTGACACCTAGTGATTCCAGACTCCTACCTGCCCATTTATGTCTACAAATGCTTAGATCTCACACATGGACTCACACACACACGTTGATGTATTGCCTATTACACTGCAATGACAGTACTGGCAGTGGGCCCAGAGCAATGGATAGTTTATGATGTTGGGAATAACAAGCATGGTTAAAACCTCGGTTGGGCGAAAACACGGTATATACCGTAGAAATGTGTCCACCAGTAGAGATTTGGTAATACAGTCCCCACTGCAGGAGGTATCCCTTAGTGTATCTTGCAAATCCAGCTGTCTCGCAAGCTAACATTATTTGGGCAACAGGACTGCTCATCACGTTCTCATGTGACCTGAGAGCAACAGTTGGTGTGGTAATGCACCTCTAAACTGGTTTGCCAACCGCTGCAGAAGAGAGTGACAAGAAAACATCGAGGAGTAGAGTGAAGTGGTAGATACAGTGCATGGAGTACCGTGTGGTTATTTTAAACCATTTCTTAAATTGAATTTACAGAACAATGAATGTATCATGGTATATACCGTTACGTGATATAAAATTACATATAACGTGAGAAGAGGGCAGACTCTCTAGAGCACACACTACTCAGACAGCGTGTCTGGTGTGGGAGAGGTTACAATATAATGCACAAATTTGCCAGGCATTTTACTAACTAACTAACTAAAATTACAGAGGAAACACAAGCCGATAACAAAGATGTCATGTAGAATGCTGAGGGTGATGTCAAAATGGACAGTTAAGTAGGGACAGTATGGTTGCAGTTTTTCAACCTCAAGATGTAACATGCCTCAAGAGGAGTTACATAAACCACAATAAATATTTTAGTTTCTTTTGATTTTCTGTAAAACACATGAATATATAAATGAGGTTAATGTGGGCAATGGCCAAACACAATAATTTATTTTCCCAGTGGTACTACAGACTACAGGTCTGCTGCTATTGACTACCAGCCTTAAATTGTGGTAAGCCTCTCATGAATACTAGGAAGGATGGTCATTTGATGGCTATCCTGATGGTCACACTAATTGTCATTCATTGGCTGCCCCTTGGTTACACAGCACCATATTAACCAAAGAGATTTATTACTATGCAGGACTCCTTGCCAGTGGCTGACAAAGAAGCCATTATTTTATCATGCATGCCAACTATAAATAACCTAAACAGATAAGCAGACTGTAGTTTTCACAACTGTTTAAGCTAAAAATTTAAGTAGGTGAGGCAGAGACCTGTAGGTGCAGCAATCTAAAAAAATAAGGAGGTTGGATAAGACTTAATCATATTTCTATTCTTCATTCTTATCTGACATTTCCTGAAGGATGCAATAAACCCTGGAACTAAAAAAGCAACACATACACAGAGCTACCACACAGACATACATGGGGAAGGCTAATGAATACTGTCTGGACAGATGTTGGAGATTAAGTGTTCAACTACAGTAAATACCTCCTCTTGTAGGTCTACAGGGATCTGTATGCTTTTTGTGTGTGATTTCATATTCAAATGTGTATGTGTGCCGTTGAGTGTATCTGAATGTGTGTATATGTGTGTATATATATGTGTGTGTGTGTGTGTAGATCATTACCCAATGCCCATTCATCCTGACACACACATACGCTCTAACATCGGCACACCTATCTCCTTCATTTTTCAACTTCTTCCATTGCAATGCATTCTTCCATTGATGATGGGAAGTAGACTAAATAGTCTACTTTTCACCTTACATTCTTTGGAAAATCAAACTGCAAGTCAAAGGGGTTGATCTAGACTAATAGTGAGTAATGAGTGGACTTGCCGGTCTTGGGGTTAACCTTGTATACTGTACATTGTAATGTATGCAGGTTTGATTCCCTTCTCTGCTCTGAGAAGAGGAATATGAAGAAACACAGACATAATTAGAATCAAAAAGGACCACGCACACACACGTGTAGCATAAAGGGTATCCTGAGTTAAAAATCTTTCCCAGATGACCCATAAGGATGTTAAATGTTGGCGTCTAATGTCGGCAAAGTAGTTCATACCTAAACATGTTACCACTGATATGAGTGCTGATTCATACAAACGTTAGCCCTAATGCTAAAAAACAAAAACAAACAAGTGTTACAGTCACAAAAATATTTGTCAAATTTATAGAGTGTTGGAGTAATTCAGTGTTCAAAAGAAGCTAAAATCAGTTTATAGTGTAGCTGTTAGGGGAAAATGTGCACCTTCAGCTTGCTAAAGGCTTATGAAGATGCCTTTCTGCCAGACACAGACAGCTGTAATAGCTTTCCCTTTGGCACTGAGAGGCAAAAGACAAAGGCGTATCTCACTCACTCACACACACACACACACACACACACACACACAAATTCACATTGTACACATAAATACAGATGTACATGTAAACCACACTAAGCCCACACACACAGCTCCCAAAGGTGTATGAAAGAAAGTAATTAGCAGGAATAATTCAGTGGAGCATCTCCTCTCACCTCTCCGTCGGTTGTGTCAATACCCTTAGCCAACGGCAATTACCTGTCGCTCCCTTAAACTTGAGGGGACATGTGTTGTTTCTGCATGTAAAGATGTTTGTGTGACTATGAGCATACAGCCCTTATTGTAGCTGTATTGTAACTTTCCCTTCACAATTAGTCACAAAGGAGACCAGAATCTAGCTTTGAGAATCTACTTAACTCCAAAGTATCAGTCCCAAAACTGCTCAGCAGCAGCAGGAGCAGGAAATGTTCTGCTGACATGGAAAGCTGGCCATGATGCCGAAACGTGGTTAATATTAACATATTTCTGTGCATTCGCACTTCCATTTTTTTGTGGGCATTCTTTGGGAATACGAATGTTTAACCATGAGCCTAATTATGATACATATATAGCTCGAAAAGGAAGAATAAAATATTTTCTGCAATGCTAACTTGCATTTACATACAAGGAATAGTTCCAGATTGAGGTGGCAGATTTTGTGTAAAAATGTTCTTTAGTGGAATCACTTCTAAATATCCAAAGACTTAGAGGGAGAAATAGAGAGAGTGCAAGAGCAACAGGAGGATCAGTGGTGAGAAACAGAAAAAATAAAGCAGCAGAAAAATCAGTCAAGCAGCATTTCCCAAAAACTAGCCATGTCTACCCACTATAATTGGATTACGGTATGATTTTGAAAAGTAATACATAACATTTTAAGCAAAGGACATTTAGGAATTTAAAGGAATTTAGGGTCAGTACTGGGACTGCTGACCAGAAAGTACAAACAGAGAATGGATAGATATGAGTTCATGACCTCAGTGTTATTTAGTGATGGTCATACCAGTAATTCAGTTACATAATATTATTTAATTTTGTTTATCATTTCAGATTCTTCAGATGATATAGTGTCTATGCTATGCAAGGTTGTTGATGCATCTCATAAACTGTATGCTGGTGTAATCCTCACAGCCCCTTCGGAAACCACACAGACCCCCACTGACACTCATATACACAGACTAAGTGTTAGGGCATTTGTTAATCTTGTAAACATCCTTTCACTGATCTCTCATTAATTCAGCCCAGAGAGAGAGAGCGAGAGAGAGAGAGAGAGAGAGAGAGAGAGAGAGAGAGAGAGAGAGGATGCATTTGAAATTAAGTCAATTAACCGCCAGTGTAAAAGTAGATCTTTCCTCTCTTTAACCAATATGCTAATGGAATCATGCTAATCTCTTCTCGCAAAAGGTGCTGTTGGAACAATTTACAAGGCAGAGGCTTTATATCTGCATTTTCTAATTATTATTTAAAATACTGTGTGCATCTGTGTGTTTGTGACCTCTCTGTGTAATTGGACAGACACACAGATATACATAAATTTGAAGACCTGTGAGACCTAAATTAGCCTTTGATAAGAGGAAAATCATCAGAGGGAGATTTTAAAATCTTTATTTAAAAACTTTTAAAACTTTAATTTTTAAAATTTTTTAAATTTTTAAATTTTAAAAACTCTCTGACTGGCAGTGCAAAGACAGTAACTAAGGCGGACCTGATGGACAACCAGCTACCAAAAGCATAGGCCACAATAACTACACACAAAATGATGCGTAGTGGGTGCAAAGGCCCAGTGAAACAACTCTAAATGGCTGTGAATTGTATACAAATATGGTATAAACAAATAAGTGACATGTGACATAGAGTTGCATCTGCAGGACAGTCTGGCAGAGAGACCAGTCAAATCAGAGCAGACACTGACACAGATGGTGATTTTACACCAACATGGGAAAAGAAATGGCTCTTTAACATCAAACCTCAGCACATTACTTTGAAACCAGCTGGCCAGACAAAAAGGGATCGTGAGTCTGGGGAAGAAGCCAGACTCCTAAGCAGAGGTGTCGGAGAAATGGAGAGCCAGGCAAGATGGAAACCAGCCCTACCGTACTACTTTTTAAGATGTCTCGCATAATTAGAATTCAATTTGCATGTTTTAGAAGACAGTGACAAAGGCAAATGATAATAGTCAGGCTGACAGAAGGAGAGAGCGCGACGTGGGCAAACAAACATTAAAGAGCCTAATTCTAAATGAGTATTACTCCATTTATCTAATTCTTAACTTGAAACTAAGCCTATAAAACCAACAAAATAAATAACTGGTTAACAGTCCATTCAAATTCTTACAACTATGAGCTCTCCTCTCTCTCCTTGTTGCACTCCACTCTCTGTGCCTCTATGGGCCTTTTACATTGCATTCCATCTCATCTGCTATCTCCTCATTCTCTGCATCCAGAAACTGAAGTGACTTTGCATAATTATTGAATGTCAACTTAGTGTGCTGATGGTGAGTCTGATGAAGATGACGGCTGATGAACCTGGGACAATTGCTGTCATAGTACATGCTGATGTGTTGCCATCTCTTTGTTTAGGATGGAGAATTCCGATAAAGTAAATTATGAGCATGATGAATATGAATCAAAACACGTTTTTCTAAAACATTAATGTTTGCTTGAGTTGGAACATCCTAATATTAACAATTGTGAGTACCGGAAAGCCTATTGTGAGCATATTTAAAATGCACTTTAGAAATATAGCCAACATAAAAGAGAGCATGAAAGGGAAAGAATCATTTACTGCCCAATATTACTTACAGTAATTTTTGAAAGCCGCTCTATGTTACCATGGATCTACCATAACATAACACAACTGTGGTTGAGCAAGTTCACTTCCACACAGCTGATGGAAATGCACTTGTTGTGCATTTAATTCATAAAACCTCAAATACTCAATTGGGATACTGGATAGAGACGTAGTTGTTATGTGTTATAATTTCCCATGGCGGTGCAGATTAATGGACTCTAAGTGTACCTTTAGTCAGTAAAATGCATCTCCATTCTCAAGGTCTGAGTGATATTCGATTGTGTTAATGACCCAATACACCTAACTTTCATCATTTCATCTGCTGTGGGAGGAGGTAAGTGGTGTTGCCTAAGGTAAAGCACCCCATCATCAAGCATATATTCCACTTTTACATCTGATCTCCATAAAGCCACAATCAAATACTCTAGCATGTGACTGTCAACTAATTAAAACTGAGCTAAGATAGGTTTTAGCTGGGAAACCTCACTAAAGGATTGATAAGTAAAAATCAGTAGTTCAACATAAAAACTTTCCTTTGAAATACAAATCAGCTAAGACACTCCAACTTTAAATGCTGTTTTTAAAAAACATATCTTGGCAAGCAGTATGCTGAAAATTGCCCCTAAAGACATTCAGTAACAGCAAGTCGCCATTGCTGAATTATCCCCGTCACGGATGTCTATCAAGTATATGTCTGTTGATGTGAACTTTCATGATCAAAGTGAGAAAAGTAACAGACAGAACAAGCGGCAAATGCACAACACTTGCTTCCCTTTGCCTCACTAATGCAGCAGTGGCTGTCAATACATCAGCACGGAGAATACAGCAGGTGTTGTGTGGCGTTCTTGGAACAATTGGGATTTTGAGTTTCTAGGGGGAAGACGGGAGAGGGCTATGGTTGTCTGGGACACAACAAAGTGTGTGCAAGTGTGGTTAGTTGAGTTTGAGGAAACGTGGCTCAGTAATCACATAATGTTTCCATGGTGTTCTAAATCAGCCTGTAGTTAGATTTTATTTTGTTTTGGGGGATTTTCTTAAACACAACATTTGACAAACTAAATTCACATTCTACATCACTGGAGCCATGACAATGCTGCCTGAGAGTATTCTAGGAAAGACAATGATGCTCTACTCTTTAAATTCAGTACCATATCTTATATATTGTTTTATTTATTATAAAGAGTGTGTCTCTGTCGCCAATCACAAGAATTATTAATATGACACAGACTCATTAGAGCAGTGGTGGCAGGTGTATGTCTCCAAAGGTGCAAGTTGTTCTTAACCAGTCTGAATTTATACATCTTTACAGAGCCTCTCAATTATTAAATGTCTCCATCTACCATGTAGATGAATGCATCAATTGCAAATGCAAGAAAAACAAATCTGTATTAAAAACAGTTTTCCTTAATTTCCTACTCCCACTAAGACTTCCTGAAAAGGAAATAAAGATAAGATCTCAACATCTTTTATCCTCCGTCTCCTTATCTACCAACCATAAAATAGATCGGCAACATGAAAAAGACTTCGGAAAAAATTAAAATGAAGTCATCATACATATTTAACAGGGAGATGATAAAAATGTCTCAAATGTGAAAGCATCCTCATGACAGCCAACGTCAATTTCGAGCCCGCCATTGAAACAATTTAACAACAATTAAATGTCTTCATCTTTCCTCATCATTAATCTTTTAACAATCCTTTCTGTGCCATTTTCTATTGCAGGTGGGGAGATGTTACATTTAAATGTTATATAAGCACATCTATTGATGCCAACAGGAAATTATGCTTAACTCTTTGTCAAAGTTGTATTGTTTGAATATTCTTTGAGGTTTGATGGTGTTGCAGTCTCGTTCTGACTATTTAGGTTTTGAAACCACATTATTGCAAACAATGCCGTCACAACATCAGGTATATAACAATCTTAACACTGATACAGTAATATTAATTTTAGTTTTTTTTCTTGATTTTCTCAATTTCAAAATTAAAATCCTAGTAACAAATCATATCCCCAATATGAGCAGAGATTAACTACACATCTGCACTCACTCGCAGCTCATCACTCCACTTTATTCCCTTAAACTAAACACAACTGTTCCCTTAAAGTAGAAAGGCTGTGTGTTTTTCCAGTGGCAGAGCCACATTCTCTCTTTCATTTAACCTGTCTTTATATACACATGATTCAGGAGATGTGATGAATACCCAAATATGCACCGCTTTGTTTACCATCTCTGAGAGCATACTTTTGCTACACTAAAAAAACAGGCAACACGGCACAGACAATGTGCATAATGCAGTGATGCAAGCATCTAATCACAACACCAAAAATCAACAAGAGACACACATACCACGAACTGCGCTCAGTCCTGCTCTGTGAATGGAAAGGAAGGGAACTCTGTCTGCTCAGAGTTAACGAACAGAAGAACCAAACCTGTCTGTGTTTACTGTCTTCTGTGGGAATGCAGGATCTGGAGGCAGCCACACAGCAGCAAGAAGTAACAGAGGTAATAAGATCACGGATGTCCATCTGGCCTCATCCCAACACACGCTACAGGCTATAAATAACACCTCAATAGCTAATACTGTTGATTCAGTAATTCCATCGCTACTCAGAGACAATTTAGTGTGCCCATGCAACCAAAGGAAAACAAATGGTTATGACTTTTTTTAAATTGATTATGGAGGCATTCTGAGCCCATTTAAAGTTACAATTTACTGATTTATGCAGGAAACAACTATAATCCTTTTGAAATACTCCAATTTAATTTTTCACAAAAATAAATGTACAATTTACAACTTTCTATTACCAAATGATTCATCACAACAGCGACTCAGCGATGTTCCAAAGCTTTTATTTTTGCTGATCTAATTGCCAATGAGGGTGGACATCTTTATCTTTAAGTGTCCTCTGGCCACAGGAAGACACTCTTACTTGTGCATCTCATCAAAATATTTTGGAGAGTCTGTTGTACAAATGACAATAATGAAATAAATTGTATGTTTTTGACGTCTCAAACAGATTGGCAGGATTAGGACTGCGGCAGATGAAGGCATTTTTAAACTTTTGTTATAAAGCCTCATCCTGTTCTGGTACTCTTTATTGTAAAAGCACTGTGCTCCAGGTACAGCGGCTGTCAGAAATGCAGATTCGAGACATCAGCATTGCATCGCAGAGCAAGTGAACCACAGAGCTGCACCAATTTAAACAATGGCTGTTTGTTTCTCTTTTAGGGCACTTTTTAATTATGTTTTCGTCATTTGCCATTTATCGAATAGTTAATAGTGTCTGATGAAGAGCAGCTGTGCTCAAAACGTTACCTTATTGTAAGAAATTGTGAATATTGGAGCCCTGCGGTGTGCGAGCCATGTATTAGATTATTTTGTGATTTGCTCTGTTTTGACTCAGCACCTGCCTCCTTTTGTGGTTTGGATCTGCGTGCCGACTCCTATTTTGTTTATTGAATAGTTGACAGAATAGTGAGGGTCAGTAGGGTTGAAGCGCTTCTCTGTCAAGATTTGAACTTGTGACACTGCAGTGATGTGGTTTGCGTCTTGGCCACCAGGACACCAAGTGCATCAACAAGCTGGAGATGAAAAGAGACTGTCTTAGTCCTGTCTAAACCTTCCTGCTACAACAGCTGCACACTGAACTTCGGTCCACCAATATTTTCCAAAATCCTGTATCACAATACAAAACACAAAGAAGCCCTTAAAGGAAAGCTTTGATGCAGGATATATTGAAGACTTATTCAGCTTTCACACCAACAGTATCTTGTCAAAATTATTCAAACTTCACTTAATCTGATCCATAGATTCTTTAGGTTAAATGTACACTGTGCAGTTGTATTTAACAGCAAAATATATATATTTGATCAAGCTCAGTATCAGGCAGATGATCAAGGATTCAGATTGGCATCAAGGCAGCAAGGACATCTCTGTACAATCTTGTCAGTGCACTGAACAACTTTGAAAAATAAATTATTATTCATTTTGTCAAGTTATAGGAAAATGGGTTTTTCATTTGCTGCACACCTAAAAGCAACTCTTGGTGTACCCGTCATTCCACAGTGTGCTAACTTTCTGAATTTGAATGCATCCTTCTCCTTGATTTCTACTGAGACAGTTTGGTTGCATTGGGAAACAAAAATTACACAATTCTGAATGGCAGACAGGGTTCAGAACCTCTAAGTTACAACCTGAAAATGTGATCTGAGCAGCATAATATATGAACTGATCATTAAATAGTCATCAGTGACACATTTAAGCAACAGTAATTTCATTTCAAAACTGTTTGTTGGATAAATAACCTTTAAGTTAGTTGTGCAGACTAACAAAGCAGTCAATCTACTATCGTAGAAAGTCGAACATTTCAGTTACAGAAGTAGCAAAAGGAGAAATTATCTTGAACAGCAATACCAAGCACTGCAAAACATAAACAAAGAAGAAAAAAGCACTAGCTAAAAATAGTCATACGTGATCAATAAAACTTGGAAGGATAAAAACCAGGTTAACTGCTCAGAGAAATGAAGCTCAAAAGGGAATGGACTGAAGGGACCTCAAGCCAAAAGCAAAGTGAATATCAGCAATGCTTTTTCTAAATGGAAGCCACTCAAACATAAGCAAGGACTGAACAAGAATGGAAATATAATGTGATTTTGGACAGAAAAGCCTAGTAAGTTAAAGTAGATCACAGATATTCTGACTTTATCACATTGTCATTTTGATTCCCCACAGTGATTTTACTGTTGTTATTGTTGTCTACTCTGTGTATTTGACATATGTGAATTGTATATTGTACAGACATTAAAGCCTTTTGAGGCAAATGTGTGATTTGTGATTTCAGGCTATATAAAAAAATCTTGGCATGACCTTAATTTATTTTTTAACCTTTTAAAAAAAAGAAAGGCAAATTCTACTGTTTACAAGAATTAACTTTCACACTCGAAGTATCTTTTTTTCAACGCTAAATTTAAATGGACACATCTTTCACCAAAGAAACACAATCAAAGAGCTGTCCCAAGCACACAAGACAACACAAAATAAAAAGTCCTTACTAGGCGGTAAAGGGTACATTCCAGTTGCAATTGCAAGGAACACTAGACATTCCCATCATGACAATACACAGTATCTTCTGGTGAGCAGAAGCTGTAGTTTCTGTAAAAATCAGTACGCTTTCAGAGCCATGTCCTGCTCATGTTCATGACATCATGAAGGTGATCATACAAATAAGAAAAACATCAAAACGATCTTTTACCAGCTGCATGCACGCCTCCTCTCGCTGTCATCTCCAATGCCATACAGATACACCCTCCTCTCTGCAGACACAGTGATCTGACTCAAATCAAATGAAGGTTTACGCAAGTGACAACCCCTCTGATCCCTAAGGTCCATCACCTGTGTGAGGTATGACAAGACAGGATAGAGAGGAAGAGACACAATGAGACAGAGTACTGCTGCGAGAGGCAGTTGATCTGCAATGCTGCCAGAGTCTTTGGTGTCTGCATGTCAAATGCCAGTGCACTCCATAGGAATACGATAATGAGGGCTGCACTCAGAGGGAATGCCTAATGAGATATCAAACACAGAGGAGAGCTCAGAAACACAGGGCACAGCACTGAGCCATTTAGTAAGACAAGGATGGAAAGACTGCCTGCCTACATTGTACTTCAATAATCTTATTCATCCAGGTTGTGAGAAAACACAGAACGTGGTACAGGACAGAACATCTGAATACCATGACACGTGTTTTCTGGGTATTTTCTGAAATTGTCCTATGATTATGGGTACTTAGCTAAAGTGCGTTTGGCATTCAAAGGTAGGCATTCACTAAAGATCCCATTAAAACTGTCTAAACCTGAGATGGATTAAAAATAAACTCCCTGATTTTGTTAAAGTGATTGATAGTGCGATCGAATTTCCTCGCAGCACACATTTTATTTCTTGAAACTCAACAGTGAACTATATCCAATTTATCAATATTTAACATTGACATTATTTTACTTTATAGGGCAATATAGAAGTAAAAAAGATATACCAGCAAAAAACATAAACTGATGACTTGTGGCAAAGTGCCAAACGTAATAGTCCAGGTCAGAATCTGTACCCCTGATTGGACAAAATATTTATACCATTTAACAGAATTCGACAACATTTTGTGTACTGAGATTTGAAGAGGAGAAACACTGAAGGAGGTCAGTCTGTCATTATAAACTGAAAACCGTTGAATGTACTCACTCTTTGGGAACAGGCTCCATGATGTCTGCAGCTGATTTGCATACCTGCATCCTGAGCTGAATGCGGTGTAAAACATCAGGTGAAATCCTGACCCGAAAACATGTGAACAGAAGCAGCAACAGTTGCTATTAAATTTAACAGGGTTAATGTCACATTAAAATAGATTAAAGTTGAAAGTATTCTGAATTCATTCAGTGTATGGTTTTGTTACCATTAGCCTAACGTCTTACCTGACAGGTGATGTAGCGTTCGGACTTTATCTTCTCTCACTTTGATGCCGTAGCAGAGAAACCACAGGTGTAAGTAATATTATTAATTATGGTCCTGCATTATTAAGCTGTCAGTTGACTATGCCAGTGAGCCAGCCTGCACAATACTAGGACCACTGCAACGTTATACATCTAAATGAAATGCAGCCATCATTAATGTTATTAGTTACACCTGCGTTTGAGTGTACTGCAGTACGAACTGAGCCGCTGAGCGTAACGTTAATAACCTATCTGCCCTGTACTGTAAGTTATCAATAACTGACTTAACGTTAGTTGTACACAGTTTGAGACAACTTACCTGGCTTATGATTTTTTCTCTCTCTTCTTCAGCATTTACAAAGCCCTAGGTCAAACGTGTATGTTGCTCCGTTCTTGCTGACGTAATGTTCCAGGTGTGATAACATTAATTAATGGTGCTGTATGAGAGCTAATGCTTATAAACTCTTTGGTAACACCTTAAGAAGTGAAATGATTGTCTACACTGTACAGTACACCCTGAGGCGTCATTGGGGTGTAAACCAGGATGATTCATGGAATGTTGTAAATGTTTAGAAAGTAATTTATTTATAATAATAAAATATATTTTAAAAAAATGTGGCGAAAATGTAATCAGAGCAGGCATCATGTGGTTTGGTCCATTTTCTGTACGAGGATGGAAAATAAAATACCTGCTGATCTGAGTTTGACAGATCAGCAGGATGTAGCACTAGCCTGCTTTCACAGTCAGATACAAATCAGGTTACCAGAAAAGGAAAGAAAGAAAACTGAGAGAAAAACAGCAAAATAAAGGCAAGAAATTACTCACCACATTTTTTCCAACAAAAAATGAAATAGAATAATTTCTGTGGTAAGTCAGTGTAGGCAGACTGCCCCTGCTGATCTGAGTAACGGTAGCCTTGCCAAAAGCTTGCTAGCTACAGGTAGCTATTTACCATCAGACAGAGTAGTAATTATTAGCTACCACCACCTATGACTAGATAATTATCTCTTATTTAGATATTATTATAACTGCAATCCCCAGTATTTGTGTGATATTTGTTAGCTAGCTAGATTAAAATTAAAACTTAACATGTTGTTCATTAAAACAAAAACCACTTGTGCAGTTATTTATAATAAAGCATCATAAATCTCATGACACAAGCAGCTGATAACATAATATACAAAAATGTTAATACTGTTAATATAGGCAAAGAATTAAGGTAAGAAACTAGAATCTGCACAATTTACTATAGAGCAGCATAATGTGATGCAAATTTAAGAACACATTTTTAGGACATTACATTAATCTCAACCATTTTGATTTCTATGTTAGGGGCGACGCCTCTGAGTACAACCAACAGCGCAACTCATTTATCTCCTCCTCCTTCAACCTTCTGTCAGATGAAAGAGACAAACTTAGAAAAACACAAATGTGTTAGCCCCCTAAGAATATTCCTGAATGCATTGTACTGTGTCAAGTTGAGTGCTGGAGGGGAAAACAACAAAAGAGTGTGTGTTTACACATAAGTGAACAAGAAGTAGAGGGGTTGAAAGATCTTCGGGTGCTGTTTTCAAGCACTGTCAACCTGTCTTTATGAAAAATTAGCAGTGACACTTCTGAAATTGCAAATCATGGGCTACTGTGTATGAGTGTGTGAATGTGAAAATGTGCATGTGAGACTGTGTGTGTGTGTGTGTGTGTGTGTGTGTGTGTGTGTTTAAGAGTGCGTTTTGTGTGTCTGAGAGCAACAAACTAAAACAAGAGAACACATGCTGGGTAGAGGATGCATTTTTGCATTTTAAGTTGATGCCAAAGTCAGCAAGTCCCAGATGTCACCTGTGTATAGTTTTGTGTATCCATGCCTTTTAAAAGACATTTCAAGAAGAGGACACTCTTGAGATGATATAACAACAACCATAAATCATGTTCACATGTTTTTAATGTTGGAGCTGCACACAAAAAGAAAATCCTCAAACTATTTATCTGAAATTCTTTTAATCATCCAAATTAGCCAGGAAATATATCCAACCTGAAATTCCACATATGGCAAAATCTTTTACATTAACACGTTATTTCTATGCTATCAAAGTCCAGTCAAGTCCAGAAGTAATTCAATGACCCCACAAGCAGGGACTGTGTGTGTTGTTGATATCATCAACAGCACCGCCCTGTACAAAACAATGCACCTTGGTCTGCACACCCAGAAGCAAAGGCTAATGCTATTCCCTGACTTCCTGCCTACCAGAGCAGAACAATGAGCACGACTGACCTTGACTGAGGTAATTTTGACGTGGGGTTATTGGAGGGTCACATATAAAGGATGGGCTTGATTCTGCCTCTGATTATAATTCTCCTTGCAACAGAAGGAAGCCTGAAATGAGGCAGGCTCTGAGAGAATATGATGCCATTCAAATGCTATAATGAGAAGATGCATCATGCCCTTCTAACCGGCTTCTACTGAAATGATTGAAATGGACTCCGTGTCATAAATTAGCTTATCATGCCTTTAGTGCTCATTTGAACTCTGGCTCCATAAGGCAGCAGAGGGGAGAGGTTGGCTCTCTGAGCAATTAGCTGCTAACCAGTGGGTCAGTATACGGAGACAGATGGCTGTGTGGGCCCACTGTTAGCCTTGGCAGCAGATCCTCAACAATAGATCTGTGATGTGGCAAACTGGTTCTCTTCTTCCTGCTAAGACACATGGGACCAGTAACACAAGCACAAATACAAACCTTCCTCTGTGCCGCCTTGGCAGGAGCAACCCTCTGGGCAGTCCTGCAGTCCACCTCCACCTATCCTCTCCTTGTTCCCTCTTCTCCTCTGTCCTCTCTCATGCCATCTCTCAATACCTCTGCTGGACTGTTTCCCAGCAAGAAGGAAAAGCCCTTTTACAGCAATATTAAAAGACAGAAAGGTAGAGGAGGCAGGATGAGGAGGAGGTTCTGTGGCTGTAATGGAAAGGTTCTGAGAAGGAAGATGATTGTGTAAATAACTCCTGACAGCACACCCTATAGAGTTACAAGGAGATAGAACTAAATAAAATCATGGGAAGTAGTAATAAATTAATTACTATTAATAACATAACATGTCACAGTTTGCTAATTATGGTGGTTGAGACAACAGGATTATTAATGGCTTGCATTTCAAAAATAATTTCGCCATTTTCTGTGAAGTAAATTATGGCTTGAAATAAAACAAATGGCAAACATACACTGCTGAGATATCATTCTCATTTTAAGATTATTTCAACAACCCCACACACATGTGTCAGTTCTAAGAAGCAGGTCAAAAGAACCTGCAACAGGTGTTTTTACATCAGTCCATTTCTAGATTAGACGGGCTTTCAGGACAGGTCACTTCAGCTGTAGTGTGAGTTTTAAAAAACAACACAGGGTAACTAAGCCCTGCTCTCTAAAAGAAAATCCATAATTCTTTTGATCATAAACAGTACATTTCAGGTATATTAATGTAGCATACAGATTTAATGAGAATTGCAAAGAGTACTTATTGTTCTACTTATGAAGCTCTACATGTAAATGAAGTGGGATCCTTGTTATTGATCTGCGAGCACATACGTACTGAGAGGGATGCGGTTAGTGATGAGTGTCTATACTACAAATATTGATCAGCTGTTGCCAGGCTCAATAGAAACAAGCAAGATAACTAGAGGGGAAGCACAGTATCACATGGCATCCTCCCTCTGTGAACTCTATATTCCACACAGTGCTGCTGAAAAGACAGATAGAGAGAAAGAATGAATGAATAAAGAAAGAGACAGAGAGCATAAAGAGAGGCCAGCATGCAGATGAGCAAGAGAAGGGTGGAGAGAAGGAGAGAGAGAGATGACTTGCACCTGGCAGTGGGAGATTGATTAATTGTTTGTGAAGAAGAAAAAATCAACAGATAATGGAAAGGAAACACAGAATAAAAAGACTGATAAAATGATCGCCAGGGTGATAGGGCTCTGAATGTGTGCGGATGTGTGGTTGTAGATGGCGATAAATATGAAAAATGTGTAACACAAAGTATGAGAAAATAACAGGAAGGAGTGTAAGAGAATGAGAGCGAGAGCAGGAGAGGATATGAGGATGTTAGGAGGGAAGCATAATAATCTAAATCACAGAGTTCATCTCCTGAATTTTATCGAATCCTAGTGTCTTCCTCTGTTAATCCATCATCAACTGTTCCCACATCCCTGCTGCCAGGCTGGATTGTGTGTAGTCCTGAATAAACAACCTGATAAATGAAGGTCAGAACGAGACAAAGTACCCACTCTCAAAACTGTTGCCGTGGGACCACAAGGGCCAGGTAAACCATTTACTGACCTGCTGTGTGGGGTGTAAGTCAATGTATAAACAGTCACATTTTGTCCCATCTGCGGTGTCAGTTTAGTTCATATTTATATGTCAGTTGGTTGAATTAATTAATGTAAAAGAGATTCTATTTTGTGTCCACCTGGTCTCAGATGCACTGCAGTGTTTGTGATTGCCAGTTCTGATGAGTGAGAACAGCTGGTGGTGTAAATAAATTGGTCTCTACTTTGTTTCACTGTGTGCGTGTGCGTTTGTTTTTGCATGTGTGTGTGTGTATGTGTATGTGTGTGCGTGTGCGTCAAGCAGAAAGATAGATAGCCGATGCTGCTGTGCGGCTCACTGTTCAGCCATGAAGAACACAGATTCAGTAAGGCAAAAACAAACCACCATGACTACAACCTGGAACACCTGCTATCACACATTTGACTGGGCTTTAGTCTCCGGCCCACCATCAAGGATTTGCTATGCAAATAGCTGTGGCAACCTGGGAATATGGTTAGCCATTAGTGAAGGACACCTATTTAAGAGGTTGTGGGTTTAGCAAATACCACAGAGTTACCCGGCATGAAGAGATTTTCTGTCGTGTGGTCCTCCATCTGCTTTAGTTAATTAAAAATCCACAAAAATAGCATGCAGGAAGTGTATTGCATTATAAACATCTAGTCATATCCCCACTTCAGGAATTTCCCCTTTAGTTATGGAATCTATTGTGCAAACATGTGTCACTTTGAGAAGGAAGGCCATTTTGCTTCACTGAACCTTTCCCAAGTCAATTACATTTCGTGTCACTCTGTTCAAAACAAATGGCAACAACATTATGAGAATGAAAAGTTGATGGAACATACAGGGAAACATGAAATTGATGTCAACTTAAATCTCAGGAGTTGATCTAATCTTTTTTGTTCCTCCAGATGAACCATCCAAATATTCTTCTCACACAGCTTATAAGCAAATAATTGATTTAAAGGGCAAAACGGAAATGAAGAGAGGCCTCCCCAAGCAAATACAGATGAGCACAAACCCCTCTGAGTCCTACCTGAATTGAATTTTGATTTGGACCGCTGGAGATAATTACACATTATGCTCTGAGTTTAACTTATTTTGAAGGTGCTTACAGGTCTCACTGTAACACAGCTTCAACTGTGTTTACTGTTGCACAGTTTGTCTCAACAATCCCAACAGTAAGATGTGAACTGAACTAACTTGGACATCACTTCACTTCAGATGCACACATACAGACAGGACATGGACAGATTCTCTCTCTCTCTCTCCACCAGTAAAAATTGTTGATTAGTCTAGAGAGGATCATCAAACTTGCATCACTGCACCACTATGGGGTAGATTACACAGACAACCATACCCATGATGATGATAATGGAAATGGCGAGTCCTCATCATCAGTCATGAAACAGACTCTGATTACAGTCATTATTAGTTATGATGACTCGGACTGATAAGTAATTAAAATAATTAAGTTGATAGGTCTAACTGTACAATGCTTATTAAATATATTTTATTTGGCTGAAAATAGTTTACATATATATATATATATACATACTTTTCAGGCAATCATACATATTACGACTACAATTTCAATTTCAAGTCAGATTCAACTCAATATTTTGTAAGACACCATTAATTATGTGTAAGTCTGAGTGGGGAATGTGTGCGTGTGTGTGTGTGTGTGTGTGTGTGTGCACATCATGCATGTGTGTGAGTGTGTTTGTTCCTCCACTGACAGACTGTTAAACTAGTAGAGCCAAATGAGGTGCTTCCTCATTAGCCTCATTAAGCTGAACCCTTGTTTTGTTAATTGACATAAAAACAAACACTTGCTCATGGATGAGAAGCTGCCAATTATCTGCTGTCCCCTCCCCCTGTTTTCTTTGTCTAGCTGTCTATATATGTGTGTGTGTGTGTGTGTGTGTGTGTGTGTGTGTGTGTGTGTGTGTGTGGTTACTGTTGGTTGTTGATGACTTGTAGTTTCTCTCCTTTTCCATACCATTAGTGAGACTTCATCACCATCTACACAAAAGGCAAACATTTCCTCAAAACTTCAGGAAGTAATCAAAGTGTGACCTTACATTTTTGGGCTGCTAAAGCCTTTAAAATAATTATTATTTTTGGTATTTTTGACAGCCTTGAGTAAAATAATGCCTGCTAAAGGTACTTGGCTGGACAAGCCCCAGACACTGAAACGCTGAATGCAAAAAGCTATGTAATAATGTTACAGGAAGTGAAAAAAATAGTAAAGGGAAGCAAGCAAAAACGAGCATTTCAAGCATTGTAAAAACGAGCTGACATTGACATATATCTTATAGGTCAGTATATCAAACTGGGGTTTTTTTTGTTGATTTGCCCACATGGGAGAATCTTGTTCTACTGAACATAAGAGACAGAAGCATGCCTGCTTGTAACCATGGATACCCCACAGCATTTCTGAGAGCGACACAGGACAACGGTTTTGTCAAACAATTTCACATGCTGTGCAAACGACCCACTGCTTTGCAAGTCACACACACACACACACACACAAAGGCAATAGATAGAAAGATAGATAACATACAGCTATTAGAAGAAACATGAAATTGATCATTCTAGAAGTAGTCATAGTAATTGTAGCGATGCCAAAATGAACATGCTCTCTGCACTTGTAGCAGCCGTCGACACATGCTGGATACCCTCGCTGGGACAATGTTTCAGGTGTTAGGAAAAGAGCAGTGGAGAGAAATTAGATTTTTGTGGGAAATGTTTAATCTCTTTCACACATGGTGCCAGATGACACTGCACAAAGACAGACAAACTAACACACACACACACACACACACACACACACACAGAGTTCTCACCCAGAAATGAGTGTGAACAGGAAGTGAACAGTGGAAATCTCTCCAAATGGGACATAACATGCAGCGATTGAACATGGAATGATTTATTACCTGTCCACACTTGCTTGGGTATAAAGGTGACTTAACGTAAGTGGACAGAAAGAATATAACAGCAGCGAGTCACGTTGTACTATCTACAGTTTGAGTGGCATTTCCTAAGCCTCTCCAGAACATACAAACAAAGCAACCCTTCAGCAATGTTGACCAAGACATACACAGACAAAGACACACATGCAAACACAAAGACACACACAAACACAATGGCACACACAAACACACACACACACACACACACACACACACACACAAGTCCCGGGTGATAAGGAGAGAGAGGGACTGGCCAAGGAATGTCTTTGCTTGACATTTGTAGGAGATTCAAAGAGAGAGAGGGACACAGAGAGAGAGAGAGCAGGATATAAGGATATAATAGAGGAGATGAGTCCCAGTTGTCCATCAATGCCTGTTAAACACACTAACACACTGTCTCAATGACTGTAATAGGTGTCAAGGGAAGCTCTAACTGCAGGATGGAAAATGGATGCCTACATTTCTTGAAATACATTTAACTTCAACTTTGAGTTACTTGTACTTAACCTGAATACTCCAATTGTATGCTGCTTTGCATTTTTACTCCACTGCATTTGTTTGACAGCTACAGTTATTAGTTACCGCTCAGATTACAATTGTCATCCAAAACATATGTATAATTATCTCATAAAATAAAACACAAAGTTTAAACTACCAACAGGTTTAGAGGTAGCTCCACCTTGATCAGCTGTTAACATGGCAATGCATCATTAGTAAGAATCCACTAATATAACAATGCTGTATATTGATACTTTGAAAGAATTCTGAATTACAAAATGAATAGTGAGTGACCACTTTCACTTTTGTAAGATCTTGAATGTAATGTTTGTTTGGAGACTTTTTTGCATTGTGGGATTTCTACCTGCATTGAAGATACTTGCATAAAATATATTAATACTTCTTCCACCACTGGAAGATTTTGGCAGCAGATTTTCTTGTGAAAGAACCAGAATAAATTAAATAATGATAAGACATCACTTAACGTTTATATATTATGGTCATTTATTTTGGTGGTCTGATGGTGGTGATTGTCCAAACTTGTGACCAAGCGGTTGGTTATATTAAAGATCTGTTTGATATTTTGTCCTGGTGGCCTAGTGGTTAAGGTGCATACCATAGACCCTTGTTGCATAGTCTGAAAGAAAAATGGTGTTAAAAGTTTATATATCCTGGTAGAAATACAGCCGAAGCAATACCTCCTTGGTGCAGGTAACCCACAGCCAAGTGATTAAAGTAGCATATGCACTGGTCTGCCACCTGCCTACTGAGACATGATGTGGAGTAGAGACAGAGATGAAGAGAGACAGAGGAATAGTATGAGGAAGAGTTAAGGAGTAGCTGTAGCTTTGGAAATCTTGTCCTACCAAGTGTCTATCTTATGTTGCATCTTTGGGAAGACGGATATCAAGCTCTGACTGATCCCAGCAGGTCCTGTTGCATAGACAGGTAAACCTATGCTCTGACGCCTTTCCTGTACATCTGTGGGTGTTTGTGCTGTGTGTGGGCTGACATGGCTGTATGATGCTATGTGCTCTTATAGCTGTATTTGCATATGTGCATTCATGCGTGGGGCTTGTTTAAAAATGTGTGCGTTCATTTATCCCCTCGTCTGTGGCAGAACCTCTATCTGAATCTTCATGCTGGTGAATAAGCTTATTAAAGTCAGCGGTCCCAGCAGTCCAGGGCATCAAAGACTGGCAATTACCATCCACATTACAAAGCCCGTACTGATGTAAATGGTTGTGTAGTTCTGCTTCATATCCTTTCAACCAGGGTTTGTCAGACTGTGGAGCTGTGCACTGATGAGCCTAACAGGGCTTTGATTAACCTGACTGGGCTTCATTAATGAAAGAGATGAAGTAGAAAACCTAGTTACCCTGATCATTAAGATAAACTACATGAATTATGTCAATAGGTATTCAGTAATGTTGATTGTGCCAAAGTCCTGTATTCATAAGCAGCCTTTAAGTAAACACCCATGTTCAAAACACTGCTACGAAAGACCAAGACAGGGAGAGACAGAACACCTCAAGGTCTGCTCTCTTTCTCTCTGTCTCACTCTCGCCTTTTACTTGCTGCAGCGCTTTCACCAGGTCGCTATGGTAACTTAGGTTTCCTGCCAAGATCACTTCCAATGCACCAGATTTGACATTCCTCTTTTCTCCATTTCCTCCCTTTGCTCTCCTATCCGTCAGTCTGTCTTCCCTTCCTGTTCTCACCTCTCTGTGACTCGCCAGGTTGTCAAGGAGCACGAAGCACATCAATAATCCACCTTAAACTCCAGCTGACATCAGTTGAGCAGATCAGTTGACTCTGTGCTCATTTTCCTCACCCCTCCACCTAGTTCACAAAATGAATTAGCTGTTGGTTTATATGCTGACTCTTTGTTGTGGCATGGTATGTATGTATGTATGTATTTTCCCAGCAAAATATACATCCAATAATTCTTGCACATTATAAAATACAAAAATGCCAGTACAGAGTATTACACAGACCACAGCGCACTCCTCACTTTCTACTCCTCACTTGATATCCAGGTGCTGGAAAAAATATTGAAAGCAGCTTAGATTGATTTTCCACAAAACAGTAAAGATAGAACAAGGCTTGTTTCTCTTGAATATACCTACGGTTCAGTTTTCTTTTTCTGCTAAAGAGCTGACTGTAATGGTTAAACTTCTGCTTCTAGCAAGGCAATGCATGTATGTACAAGTGGATCAACGAGAAATCTCCCTCAGTCACACAGTGGTGCAGAGAGACATTTAAGGTTTTTTCCTATAGAACACCTCAGTGCTACATTAAAGGGCACTGACAACCTCTTTTCTAATATTTGGGAACCCTTCCTTGTTTATCTTCCTGGTGATCTTTCTGGCCTACAGCAGAATGGGCACCGTGCTTTGTTTTCATGAATAAATCATAGACACTGTTTTTCGTTTATTTTGACATGGTGCTAATGTATAAAATCTATTTTATAATATAATGCATAATTATATTAACTAATTTAATTATACCTGTTTTGCAATATCTGCATTGTATTATTATATGTTTGGTTGTGTACAAAATGAATAAAATATTATTGAAAAATAAATAAATAAAATACATGTAACTCCTCTTTTATCTTATGATGCAAGAAATTAATAATTAACTCTATCCAGAGAAAAGTCTGCCTCTTACATACAGATTTAAACCAACATGCATGGAATCTCTCCCGCTTTCAACTCATATGCTCACACAATACACAAGGAGTGCATGTGTGTGTGCTTTTTGGAGTTTAATTACCTGTGTTAATAGGTGTAATTGTGTCAGATGTTTGGGGATTAGAGCTCCAGTCAAAGTGTGATTATTGAGGTGTTTCTCTTCACTGGTTTTTCAGGGTTCTCCACTCCAACGGGGAAATCAAACTCCTGGTGCTTAGCCACGCAACCTTAATGTCACTGACTGTGTTGGTAGAAAGCACTATGATTTCCACCTACTAATTCAGTTTATTGGAAACTGGCTCTGTTTGATTGTGTGTGGCCAGTCAGTGTGGTTTTTTGGCGCATTGCTGGGCGTCTTTTTGGCTCCAGCAGTAATGATAGTGCATCGCACATCTTTGCTGCTGCTGTTGTTTATCTGTATACTAGAGAGAAACTATTTTAGCATTACTAAATTGAGGTCCATTTCTTCTTGACTGTAGGCAAAGAAGAAAATAATAATGTGGAGATTGTGCACCAAAAACAAAATGCAGATGCAAATGCAGAAATTATAATGACTTTCACTGACACAGATTTTAGCAGCTGCTAAATCAATGTGGGGTTGGTCATTTGTGATGGAATATTTACTTTAGAAATTGGCATATTTCCATGGGATTAAAAACCACCAAAGATCTCTGCAACTCTCACATTACCAAGTATAATTAGTCCTAGTATAGGACTTAAGAATGTATTTAACAGCAGTAACTTTTCAGTGGACGTTGTGCTCTGACCTTATTGTCCAGTGCTGTCACTTAGCAACAAAAGCTGTACGGGACATTCAGAGGACAGAAACAGACTGAGGGACGCACTTAATAAAAGACACGGTAAGCACTGACCTATACACGCAGCAAAAGTTTCACAGGAGCATCTGTTCAGAAAGCAAAACCACATACGGAGGTCAATAGGAAGACAGACTCACTGAATGCACACACTCCAATTGCGGATCCGATTCATACACATTCACTATCAAAGCCCTAACCCTTACAGTAGCCATCAGAATTGCATGTGCTACCTATATACCCTTACAGACACCCTTGCCTGAATTCTGATTGGTAACCTTTCCATTTTGCTAATGAGGTCCATAAAACCATTATAATAACCTTGCATGCAATCACTTTTCTTGGTTTTCTATTGTAGTGGCTCACTGTGACTCCCTCTCTCTCTCTTTCCCTCTGTCTCTCTTCTCTATCTCGCTTCCTCTTCTTTTTTCTATCTCACACACACACACAAAGAATACCACTAAAGTACACTAATTACTCCTCCTATCAGCCTGCCTCTCAGCTTCACTCTGTCCTCACAGAGCTATTGGCTGATGGTTTGGTAGTGTAGAGCCACTGGGAGTTAGGGGAAGAGAAGGCTGAGAGCTGCTGCCTCTAAAAGGGATTGTCTGGACTTCAGCCCATCTATGAGATGTGAGGCTATGAGACCTCTGCCCGGCTATGTCTGTCCAGTGGCCACTTTTGGCAAAGCAGAAACAGACAATGTCTCAACTTGGGCACAGATCTAATAAAGAGAAATACATCAGAGAGATGGGACACAGACAGATTTATCAGGATGGTAGGGCTGTGTCAGCCTTGCCCAAATATGGATTTTAGGATCTAAAGCTACATTTGCGCATTTTGCATTTATGCCTCAGCCTCAGTGTGAAAATGTTTGTAGAATTCAATAGATCCAGGATCAATACAGAGACAAATGTACACTGGTAAAAATAGCCATGCTGAAATAGCCTTTGTTGAAGACAGAAAGGCATAAAGGGAAACCCATATTTGGGCAAAGCCAACACCCAGTCAGATTTATGAGGTCTTATTATCCTATGAGACCGTCTAAGCATCACTGATTCATACATACACACAAAAACAGATACACACATGCTGTATTTATTCATGGAATGTTTTGCAGACTCCCCCTTGAATAAAAAATCCAACTGGAAGGCCAGAAGAGCAGTAATGAGTTTCTCTGTTTTCTTTGTTTTTGGCCAACAGCTGAATCGTGATCAGAGTGAGTGTGCTACCAAGGCACAGAGCGGAGAGAAGAAACTGCTTCATAGATGAGACACATTTTTTTAAAAACTCTATGCGAAGGGTAAGACTTCAAAGACAAACCCTCAGACCTCAGCTTCAACACTGTTAATTAGGTTAGGTCATTTTATATGAAAACAAAACACAGTAATTCAATCAGAAATGCAATATGCTTCAGAAAGAGACTACAATCATCAGATTCATATTATTATAGTCATTTTCCTCCATTCGTAATGCTAAGAATTGTTGGTATTGCTGATAATGAAAGTGTAACAACCGTAGTGTTTATATATGGTCCCCTGTGGTGCTCTGTAATTGCATTTACTCAGTATGTGTTTGCGTGCACATTTGTGCATGACTGCTGTCTGTCTTTCCATCTGTTTTTCTGTCTGTTTCTTTGGGTACTGGCTGGCTATCCTCCCCTTTCTGATGCTGCCAGTTTACTAATGTCTGTGTTGCAGCCTAGTAGACAGACACTGGGTCAAAAAATCCATGTGCAGAGGCTATAAGACTCAGGGAGAACTTGTTCTACAGCTCTGCAGAATGTAAATTGCAGCTCCTCAATCAATGTCCTACTGTGCCTTTTTCCATCTCTGAGCCAAACCACATGGAGGCCGATGAGATCTTTTTGCATGTAAACAGCGGGTTATGGCCAAGCCCTCCATCAGCTTCATGAGGCTGCCATTTCAGCTCTCACTGATTATAATGGAGCTTCTTAATTTAGTTAACCATGGCTGAGTGCTAGGGGCTACTAATAAGAACGCAAAGGATGGATGAAAAGATAAACAATCTCATAACAAGAGTGGTTAGGTGTTGCAGTCTTAGTTCTGTGAGTAAAGGTGTAAAGTACTTTGTGTAAAGGAACACTCAATGCTATATCCCACGTCTGTGACACAAGCCTCTATGGATCATGGTGCAGTAGGTCACTAAGTCAAAGCTGGCACATGAGTACCTTCACTGTAAGATGCAATCATAAATCTCTCCCACCTACTGGTCTGTAAGTGATAATAATGAAACAATATAAAAAAACAACCTGCCACAGATTGATTCTCATTCAACCGGTCGGATGCCAAAATGAAATGATCCACTAAAGTGAAGCTCCAGAGTTGAAGATGTTTTGCCATTAATCCAAGAGCCCTCTTTAGGTCTGAACTGAAGGAGCCTGGGTGAGTGGATCATTTCATTTGCACATGACAAACCAGTCAGGGACAAACAGCCACTTCTCACATACATTCTGCAATGCAGAAGAGAAGGGCGCGGGCCAACAACAGCTCAAAGCATGCCACTCACAGATCAGTTGCCACAGTGCTAACGATGGACCTTGAGAAGGACTCAGACACATGAAACAAACAGGTGAAAAGATTGGGTGTGCAACTGTGTTGCAACTACACAAATCTGCTACACAGACGCACTGAGCAAACAGCTAAGGCGCAAAGGTGTGTGAAATGACATTGCATACTGCAGAAGGGTGACAGAGCGCCAGCCCGTCTGTTTGCAAAACCCAAGGTACAACCTCGAGTTGTGCTTGTGTCGAGGGAGGGAGTACAAGAATCTGACTTCACCCTTTGATGCTCATAGAACCCATTACAGGACAAAACCTGCATGAAATTAAGCCAAGCTTGTGCATTTTTACTTTAGCTCTACCAGCAAAGGTGGAACCCTGTTGCTTGATTGCTCCTCAACTCACTGTGGGATAGCAATTTATAAAGCCTGTACCAGAAAGCATTGGTGGGTCCGTCCTGACTGGCTCCACGTGGGTCAGTGGGAAGATCTTTAACATTACAGCCAGTTAGAGGGTTCCACTGCCTGTGACAAATCAAGTCAAATCAAATTAAGTCAATACATGTATATATCCTATATTCTTTAAGACCCATTGTGCTCATCGAACTGTGTTTCAAGGTGTAAGCTTTCTTCGCTCAGGTTTCGTTTAACCATAAGGGAGGCAACATGTTCATTTGTTTTTATACTACAACCCTACCCAGATGTATACACATGTATCTGCTACACCACGCAACATTAAATGATTCATGCAAGGGTTCCCTTATCGAAAACATTGCATTCAATTAGAGTTTACAGAGTGTGTGCCATGACAACAGCCTAGCGTTACCCAATAACAGACATAGTGCACATTCCTGCGTGATGATCTGGGTGAAATGTAATGCTGGACTAGCTGCAAGAGAATTACATTACAAAGAAATACTTACATTTGTTAAACCTCTTGTTCTACTCTTCTACATGTACAATAATTGGATGTAAGAAAACATCTACTCTACAAGCAGTGATGTTATCTGTGTGTACCACATACAGACCTTCTCCGTAGTGGCCTTAACAAAACAGATGAATGCAGAGGGAGGGGACGACACATGAAGGAAATTAGAGAAACATAATAAAACGTGTAAAGCAGTGATGGTTTACTTGATTCCAATTTGGAGGTTGTGCTGATGTTAAATGTTGAATCAGTCCTTGAAGATGGAGGGATACAGGGCAGACACATGAGGTAAGAGAAAGAAATGAAGAGACGAGTGAAACCGGCAACAAAGTCAACACTGTCACAGTGTTACAGTGACTATTAGATCAGCGGGAGGGGTGAACCGGGGAGCAGACTGAACAGTAAACACCTCAGATCACACCTGAGAGGCTCTGACATGGCTTTCATGAGTTAACCACTAATGCTGCTAGGAGGCAGTTGTCACATGACCCTGCAAAACTAGCACAAACAAACAATAACGTAATGGTCAGTATTACAGGTAGAAATAAGAGGGTAGCCATACCATATTATAATGACACGTTACCTATAACTGGTAACAGTGGCATTCAGATACTGGTGATTCTGCATTATATGATATACTGCAAGATAAAAGTTCACCTCAATTTATTGGCTGCATTGTGAAATGTTTTCAATTGTATTGACGACTGAGATTAAGCTATATGTAATTACTGTGACTGTCACAGCCTTTTGAGTTCTTACATCAGCTTTTTGTAAGTAATGTAAGACAGTGAACTGCCAGAGAGCAGAACACTTCCAGACGTCAAATGTCTGATGTAAAGGAAGAATACAGCTACTGTATATACAAGAGAATGAATCATAAGTGGAGATACACATACTACATTTACTCAAGTACTGTACTTAAGTAGTGTCATGACATACATGTACCTTACTTGTACTCCGCTACAGTACATTTTAGAGGGAGAATATTTCCCTTTTTACAGATTAAGATTTAACATACAAAACCAGTCAGATTGTCATGGTTCATGGTTGTAGACTCAGCAGTAAACAATTATTTAAATTATCTCCCATGCAACCAGCTACAAAATTAAAATGCGACTTACATGTCAACATTTCAGTAATAATACAATTATATGATATACACTGACAGGCGTAATCCTGCTACATACTTTTACATTTGATACTTTTAAGTACAGTTTGCTCTCAATACCTTTGTACTTTTACTCATAATCTTATCTAAGTATTTTATATATTTAAGGAAAGGATCTGGATACTTCTTCTACTGATCATGATTTTGGTGATGCTGTTTAGATAAGTTATTGCAAGAGACCATATCATGATTGAATTTGTCCCTCCTTTAATCTGCGTGATAAATTATTTAAACGTCTAAATAAATCAAAACACACTGAACTCTAAACCCTGCGAACCTTTGTGTGGCGTCACATTCCAGAGAAGAGCATATCACACCTGTAGACTGAGGAACATTAATATTGGAAGAAGAGGCTAAACGTCAACTCATGCCTATGCAAATACAGCACCAACATCAGAATTGAGGTTGATGTCTTCCAGGTCTTCTGCTGACCCAGTTGTTGTGAAAACAAATCAAATTTAATTACAGTTTTGACAAATGCATGTATGAAAGAGACTCTGTTGCTCTCCATCACATTGCTTTCTAACAAAACAATATGCTTCAATCAAAGTGCACTTACAGTTTGCTTTCAGACGTAATACCAAAGGTGCACGACCACCTGTACAACTCTAGATGTTCCATTTCCAACAACACCTCCGCTGATTGCTGTGTTCTACAGCTACAGTTGAAAGATCCAGTAGGACACACACACACACACACACAGTGTTTAACCTCCTACAGTGACTGCCCATAAGTTCATCGACCTCAGTCTTGGTGTTTTTGCAATTCCCCACCCCAACGGGAATTGCACCACCCCATTGTTTTGTTAAATCATAACAGCTGCGGATGACGCATAGGAGAGAGTAAGAGTGGATCTGAAAGTGACAGATGAGTCGGACTCTAACCCCAAAGTGCTCGTCTCATCCTTGATATGGGGTTAGAGACAAACAGTCATTCATTCTTCGTGGTGGCTCCCCTTGTACACATCACTCAGCCAATGAGGGATGAAAGACAGGCAGTGCTTCCGAATTCACCTCAAGCTTCATGTCTAGAGAGAGAATCAACTTCTTTGTGAAGTCTAAATGCTTATTGTTGAACAAACAGTTGGGAACAATCTTGGAAGACATAGGATAAAGCCGGTATTTTTTGTGATGCTTCTCCAGAAAGGAGGGCATTTGCAATATTGCCCATAATATCACGTTTGCAAACCTATGGCTACAGATACAAACGTGAATGTATAAGGTTACAAAACTACAGTTACAGATACAAACCCTGTTTTCAAGTACACCTTTTTGAATGATATAATATTCCAAATGCTCAGCCATCGAATAGTTTTTTCATACTGTATGTATTAGCTTTCTTTTTTGTAACTGCTTTGCAACTGAGAATAATAAGGTTGTGTTAGTCACACAAAGTCACAAGCATGCAGATAGAAGTAAATCACAAGTCAGAGGAATAACAGCTTTAAAATTGGCAGCAGCTTTATGAATAATTTCTCTGTTACACAATGTAATCCCTGATGACTGGAGTTCCAATAAGTGTGTGAATACACTGTTATGTGTCTGTGCCTGCACATGTATATCTGTGTATCTCTTTCACACACTGGGGCATGATAATTTCCTTAATGATGGAGGGATTCTCAGAGGAAGAGACTGTAATATAGCCAATTACTCTGCCTTCCACTATTAATGATGACAGATATTAGTTTGGGATGTAGTAGGTAGGTAAAGTGCAGCATACAGAACACACTGCTCTTCTGTATTCATTTCACTTCAAAGGAATAGTCTGACATTGTGGGAAATACGCTTATTCGCTTTCTTGCCGGGAGTTAGATGAGAAGACAGACCACGCTCAGTTATAGCCAGGATATGCTTAGCTTAGCATAAAGACTGGACACAGGTTTCCAGGCAACCAGCAGAGACTCCAGCAATTCCCAGCCCTGTATCATTACATCTTGTCATTTTTACGCTTTCTCATTTTTGATTAAACAATTGAGATGTAACATGTTAATTAGTGAGCTTCAGAGGCTCTGGTAGGAGTGCGATACTCGCTGTTTCCAATCTTTATGCTAAGCTAAGCTAATGTCTCCTGGATGTCTCCTGGTCATCGTTCATGATAGTGGTATTGATCTTCTCATCTAACTCTTAAGTGCATTGCCAAAAGTTGTTCTCCACAGCCAAGCCAAGTTCTTGTTTGACGCTCACAGAAAATAGAGACGAGGTTGCAGGTGTTTAAGGGGAAACACTCACACTGGGGACACTTCCATGAGACTTTCTCAAATCGTCATCGTAAACCCTGTTAATTGCACAAATGCTTTTAAATGCCAGACATTTTGTGTGTGTAGTTGCCTCCAAGCATTCAGAATAACATCCTGTTACTCTGCTGTGAGATTCAACAAGCTGTCCGCCGGCTTGGTGACCAGAGAGACAGAGAGTCATTAGTGTTCCTCTCTCTATATCTCCTCAGTGCTTGAGGGACAATGTCATTAGCATCTCTCCCTGTGTCTGACAGGGAGTCAAAACAGCATCAGCCTCTGTTCTGCTGGTATCACATCCTCTATCACTCATCCCTTGAGACCCTCAGCAGCATTGTGACATTGGCTGCCCTGCTTGCCATTCGTTAGGTCAATCACAAACGTAGAGGTCCTCTGTTTAATTTCAGTGGCGGAGTCATGTGGATCAAAGAGAGCCGATTGTTGCTAGGAGGCTGTCACTCTTGCAATATTTGCAGATGTACACAGATGTACTAAAGGCTTTTGATCACCTTCATGACTACATTGCCAGCAGCCTGGGAGCCTTTTGCTGAGAACAGAGAGATGGTTTCAGGCGTGATATGACTCAGTCGCTTGTTCCTATGCGGGTACAGGAACACAGCCTGGCAGACATCTGGACCTGTATTTGAGTAGTGAAATATAATGTACCTAGCCCTCAGAAGGAAATCAAGTATTTACATTGTGAAATAAGTTGATTATTTGTTGCAGTTTCTTTCTCATATCTATTGCTTATGGGGCAACAAAGGTGGCATCTTACATCTCTGTGACAAACTGTCACCAATTATGGTCACCATCTTAAAATATCCCAGTAATCTGTTACACCACACTGTATAGTTTCCTTTCTTATTGTTACTGAAAAAGTGATCTGAGCATGTGTGAGCACTATACGCAGATATCTTCAACTACTTTGAGTGGAGGACATTTTTAGTCTTCCACGCTCTTAATTGTCGACCACATTTCAGCCAGATTCTGACAGCAACAGATGCTATATGTCCAAAAAGAATTCAGCTATTTAAATACTGCAGCCAGCAAACCACGCTGCTGCACTTAATTTGTACAAAGTATGACAGAATAGGCCTACATACCAGATGTCCTCCTGGAGATATAAGCCCACCAAATTAAATGCTTTGTCATGTTAAATTACACTTATATATTTTTACGCCACAAGTAGATGCACATGCTGTAAAACAACTAGAAGGTTGACTCACTCACCAATAACACAGTGTGTAATATCCACCCAGTAGGTCCTATCAGGGCACACTGTGCTCAGCAGCAGTACTGGAACACCAGAATAGAAGTCAAGGATGCATGCTCACTGCTAATCCAAGGTGAATAGTAGCACAATCACACTCTTATACAGCAGACACACTGATACAGGGAAGTACAGTCTGTGTGAGAGGAAGTTAGGTAAGGGGTGGTAGAGATGCGTAGGTGAGGGGAGGTTAGGGATATAATGTGTGTGGTTGTATGCTTCCGTCTGTACCTCTGATGCTCTGATGGGCACTGACTGCCTGTCTCTATGTGCCCAAATGCAGCTACCTTATGGCAATGACAGCCTCATGCTCTCACCTGCGATGGCATAGCCCCCCTAACAGGCACAGACTGTATAGGTGCACCTGCAGCTCCGTGCTTGTGTGATCGACCTCTGTGCTCCACCCTGCACTCCAGCTAATTGAAACAGATGGAGGAGCTGAGGAGGGTGAGGAGGATCCCCGAGGGCAGTGGCAATGAAAGGAGAAAAGAGGCACGGAGCATGTCAACGCCATCAGAAAGGACCCACTCACTTTTCCAGTGCATGTAAACAAACACTGTTTACCAACTGAGGCTTCTTAATGAGCAATCCCGAGTCATGACGCATATAACGCTGAGGAGCCTTGTTTTTGGAAAAGAAAGCTCATCAAATTGTATCATCACATCCACTGAGCTAATTTATATGTTTAACATAAGTTGTTTTAATTTATTAACTACAGCATGAGAGGTTAGCAGCAGCCAATGGCCCTTATTAAATATTCTAAAGCTTCTGCTAGCTACTTCAAGCCCTCAGAGCGACTTGAGAAATGTACAGAGGGGATGTTTTCTTACATATTGTACTTCCTCCTGATTCGGACTTGAATAAAATAAACCTCAGTCCTCATTCGGTTCCTCCCACTGCTTATTTTTGGTGTCCTTGATTTAATAGTGATGCATATTGCAGGAATGTATGTTTTATTCTAGTGCTATTTTATTATTCTGCTGCTTCCTTTGTTGTACTTGAGAATTGCAGCCTTATACACATGTATCCTGTTCTCTTGACTTTGTTGCAATGGCACTTTCAGTCCTTGATATGTGTTCTGGTCTTACTGATGCTTCAGGAATTGGAGCGTAATGCTTCAAACTTCTGGAGAAGATTATATACTAGCTGCCTAAGATGTACATATAATGGCTCAATTAGCTTGCAGGCCTTTGCTTACAGTTTTTGACCCATTTCAAGCTAAGAAGAAATTGATAAATCTAGGAGAACATATAGGAGCTGCAGTTGGGAAAACTGAAATTATGCAAACTGTACTAAACCGTTTGTTGAATGAACATGGAAATGTGGAAATGGGATTATAATAGGTCCAATGCTAATGTAATAAATTCATAAATAAAGTCCAATAAAAAGTAAACAATGCATCTATGTGATGCACCTCATGTATGAACTGAAAAACAGTGCTAGTCGGCCTTCTGGATTATTATGGTATGAAAAAAAACTTATTGATAGTGATCATCCATTTTTAGAGTGATCTAGAAACAAGAAAAAGAGACATTTAAACAACTTCAAGCCCTGTCCTACCTGAAGAGATGGGCCCCGAACAGCAGGAGGAGAAAACATCCCACCAACAAATTCACTTCATAAGTACACAAGAACAAAAGTGCAGAACGACTGTGTCGTGAAAAAGAAGGACACTCCAACCACCACGAAGGAAGAAACTGAATCTGCTCCTCCGAAAGTCTAGAAAGAACTTTCTAGGTAGACGCCTGGGAAAAATGTGACTGCTGCTCTCAGCTGTCGACCTGCTCCTGCGTGTGTGTGTGTGTGTGTGTGTGTGTGTGTGTGTGTGTGTGTGTGTGTGTGTGTGTGTGTGTGTGTGTGTGTGTGTGGTGTTTATGGCGGAGTCTTTTTTTTGGCCATGTTCAGAGGATC
>JAVQJF010008470.1:0-10929 GCA_036023855.1 Gadopsis marmoratus
GTTTTATGTGTGAGTTAAAGGACATATCCTGATCAAAATAACTCCAAGATTCCTTACGGTGGCGCTGGAGGCCAGGGCAATGCCATCTAGAGAAACTATATCTTTAGATAATGTGTTTCAGAGGTGTTCAGGGCCAAGTACAATAACTTCAGTTTTGTCTGAGTTTGGCATTAAAAAATTGCTGGTCATCCAGGTTTTTATGTCCTTGAGGCCTTTGATGAATTGACTCGCTTCATCTGGCCTGATTGACAAGTATAATTTGGTATCATCTGCATAACAATGGAAATGCATGGAGTGTCTCCTGCTAATATTGCCCAGAAGAAGCATATATAAGGTGAATAGAATTGGTCCAAGCACAGAACCTTGAGGGACTCCGTGACTAACTTTGGTGTACATGGACGATTCATCATTAACATGTATAAAATCATATCGATCTGATAAATAAGACTTAAACCAGCTTAGTGCAGTGCCTTTAATGCCAAGTAAATATTCCAGTCTCTGCAACAAAATGTGATGGTCAATAGTATCGAAAGCAGCACTAAGATCTAACAAGTACAGAGACATATATTATTGGATTATTTTTACTGATACACAAATGTGTAAGAAGCCTTTATATCGGTCAAGCTGGAGGTAATTCTACACACTTTTTGTACCGTTGAGAAGTTTAAACGATTAAAATAAATCGTATATTATAAAGTTGTCACTTGTTAAGTGTGTAAAATCTGAATATGTAAAGTGACTAAAAAGTGTCAGCTAAATGTAGTGCAGTAAAAAGTACAATGTAAGAAGAAGTATAAGGTAACAGAAAAGGAAATACTCAAGTAAAATACAAGTACCTCAAAACATTATTCAAACACTGTACAGTACTTGAGTAACCGTATTTTCCGAACCCAACATGCCGCTCTGTTTCTCTGCTCTTTTACTGTGAAACGTCTCCCCGGAAGTGCTGGAGTGGAGAATCGTGTTTCCGGACAGATCGGTCCCCCCTTTCCCTGACAGACAGCAGACATGGCGGAGTATAGCCAGGCCGGCCTCCTGGTGGCTGTGCTCCTCTTTACGGCCCTCACAGTCCGGGACGTTTATCTTGGGAGATCGAGCCCGCAGCGCGTACACCAGCCGGCCGACAGCCCCGGCCTCTCCAAGGACACCCTGCCGGAAACAGAGCCCGGGAAACCCGCTAAGTCTTCCCTGTACACTGGGCCCGTGCTCAAGTTCCAGTACTGGTGCGTTAGTTAGCACGGGGGCTAACTGCTAATTGCTGTCTGTGGTTGCCGGAGCGGTGCTAACAGCGAGCTAAAAGCATCGTAAAATAATCTCTCTGAAGACTCAGAGAAAGTGTTTTAACATGTTTCTGACTGAACACGTAGAAACTGCTGATTTATGGATGGAAATGTGTTGCAATCTGTGTAATAGTTTCAAAATGTAAAACGTGTCTCCAGTTTATTTTTGTAAATCATTGTGCACAACATGGTTTACATTTAAATTCATAATTTGCTTCACAGAAACTGGATTTTAGAAATTCTGACCTCCTGCAGGTTTAACAGGCTCTGAATAAAACCTGTCCTCATAGATTATATATCAATTTAACAGTTAACTAATAGAACATACAGTCCAGCAGGAAAGTCTACACACCCCTTTCACCGTCTCCACGTTTCATTACTTTACAGACTTATTTGAAAATAGATTGGGTTAATTTTTTTGCCTCAAACATCAACACAAAATAGCCCACAATTACAAAGTGAAAGTAGGTTTCCAGACATTTGTGCTAATTTATTAAAAATCATAATGTGAAATATTGTATGTACACAAGTGCACACCCTCTGATATGTGTAAACACCCATAGCCTAATACCTTGTTGATGCACCTTTGGAAGCGATTACAGCTTCATGGCGTCTTGGAAAGAAGCTACGAGCTTGGCACACGTTTCTGGACATTCTTGCCCATTCCTCTTCACGTATCCTTGCAAGCTTCATCAGGTTGGATAGGGAGCGTCAGTACACAGCCATTTTCAGCTCTTTCCACAGATGCTCAATTGTCTGTCTCTCTCTGTGTGTGGAGTCTGGATCTTCAGGATCTGGTTCTGCACAGTCTGGATGAACACAGGTCTGGTCCAGTGGATGTGGACACCTGTTGCTGCTACTGTTGTTAGTGTAGCTGTTGTTGTGCTGCTGATGCTGTTGGTTGTTTATTTTAACATCAGTAACATTGTAGCTGCCGTTGCTTTACATCTGTATGTGGAATTGTACTGTGCTGCTGTGTGTTCTCTTTCATCCTGAAGGTTCTCCCATCTCCACAAGGATACGCTGAAGCTCTGTCAGTGACCCTTGGGTTCCTGCTCACCTCCCTGGCCAAAGCCTGTCTTCCCCAAATGCTCAGTTTTGCCGGGTGTCCAGGTCTAGGAAGATTGTTGGTGGTTCAAAACGTCTTCCATTTACAAATGGTGGTGGCCACTGTGCTCTTTGTGACCCGTAAAGCAGCAGACATTTTGTCATACCCTACTCCAGATCTATGCATCAACACAATCCTGTTTCTGAGGTCTGCAGATAATTCTTTTGACCCCATGGCTTGTGGTTTGCTCTGACATGCACTGTCAGCTGTGGGAACTTATATAAGCAGGTGTTGGCAATCCCCAATCATGTCCAATCTATTGAATTTACCACAGGTGGACTCAAATTAAGTTGCAGGAACATCTCAAGCAGCATCAGTGGAAACAAAATGTACCTCAGCTCACTGTTGGGTGTCATATCAAAGCGTGTGCATTTGTGTACATACGATATTTTACATTCTGATTTTTAATAAATTAGCACAAATGTCTGGAAACCTACTTTCACTTTGTCATTATGGGCTATTTTGTGTAGGTGTTTGAGGCAAAAAATGAACTCAATCTATTTTCGAATAAGTTCGCAAAGGAATGAAATGTGGAGAAGGTGAAAGGGGTGTGTAGACGAGCTGGCTTGACTGTACTGTAATAGTTATCTTGCTAACTGGTATTTTAAAGCCTCTCTGTACTGCAGGATAGAAAGAAATCTTAAAGCAAACTTTATACAATACATTAAATAGACATGATAATACTGTTACGACTTTTGCATTTTCAGTTATTATGGCGGGTGTGATTTCAGCCTTCAGAAATATGTAAATGTACAGATATGAGTAAATGTGACAGAATCCTGTTTCGTAGATTAAAATTTCGTTACTAGAACAGGTCAGTCTGTGCTTCTTTGTTTTATTTATTTAATTTACTTCCTGTCTTTAATAAATATCTTCTAAGGCAACAGAGAGACATGCCCTCTGCAGATAACCTTTATGTTGGATTTCACCTGACAGATGTGTCCTATATTTTCAGTATCTCCTGAGGTTACAGTAAAGTGTTCCAGGAGTACTCTCGAGCCATCAGCCAGCTGTACCCGGACATCCGCATCGAGGGAGAAAACTACCCCCCAACCCCCTTCAACAGGTGAGCTTTGACCTTTTGCTACGAAAACCTGATGATTCTCAGGAAGTTCTGCAGAAAGTGCTCTCTGTCTACAAGCTGCAGCGCCACCTGCCGACCGTGTTGGAGAGCCAGTTAAACGTCTGACTCCACGACATCACACTTTACTAGAAATGTTACTAGCATCACCATGTTACCATCCGTATGAAGTGAAACCAGCACACCTGTAGAAATCGCTCCGGTCTCTCCTCAGGTGTTTTGGTAACCTGATCTCCTACCTGAAGCTCCTCTCCATCCTGCTCATCGTCAGTGGTCAGAATCCCTTCATCCTCCTTGGCCTTGACACTCCCAGAGCCTGGACCTGGAGTCAGGACAACAAGGTACTTGTTGCCACCGCAACAAATGCATCAGCTGGGTACCATGTCAACAGATATAACCCTGTCACTGTTTTTGTTTGTCAGATCTTCTCCTGTCTGATGGCCTTCTTCCTCTGTAACATGATGGAGACTCACTTCCTGTCTACAGGTGCCTTCGAGGTCATGCTGAATGGTGAGTTCTGATTGGAGGACAGGCAGAGACTGACAATGAAAGTAGGAGGTGGAGGAGAGGAGGCAGAAAAGAGGTGGAGAACGGCTGTGGCACAATAGTCCTCTGTCTTTAAACACGTTTCTGTGACCTCGATGGAAAAGGTCATGATGTTGAGGAACGATGTGAAGGAGGATTCACAAGCGCTCAGGAAAAGACAGAATCCCTCTGCACTCATACAAATCCAATCTGATCACTACTCATTAACCATGCAGTCTGTCTTAAAGATCTGATTTGACAAACCCTAGATCCTTTTGGGTCATTTCACTCAGTTAGGAAGCAAATTAAAACAGTTCCACCGTAGCCTTTTTTTTTTCTGTTTTCCTTCCTGGTGTTTCCTGGTGTAACAGTGTTTTTGGTCCCCCTCCCTCAGACGTCCCGCTGTGGTCAAAGCTTCAGTCGGGTTATGTCCCAAACATCCAGGAGATCTTCCAGATCCTTGACAACCACCTGAAGATGAACCAGGTGGATCCAATGAGCTTCTCCTCCACTTAGAGATGCACACAGACAGGTGAACGACAGTGGCTGGACCACAGCTGTAATAGTGTTTACAGTCACATGACCTGGTGTTCAATGACATCACATTGACCGTGTGACCTGTCTGTCTCTCACCTGTGTGTCTCTCCAGCTGTGCTGCGTTCAGATGTCCCGGCTCAGTGGGACGTTCAGCCGATGGCGTTAATGAAGGTTTGGCCTTAAAGCAGACTCTGCGGGGCCCAGCCGGATGTCCCCCGCCACAAAACGAGCTCTCCCTCTGCGCCGGATCACAGTTCAGCACTGGATACCCATAATGCACCTGTCATCACTGGTGGAGTCAGCTGTACTCCCAGACTGACGACTCTACTGGTTTCTGTTGGTTCAGTTTAATCTTATTTATTTAGTTTGAGGTTTAGTTTTTTCAGCAGGAACAGAATAAGACTACGGTACCACTGTTAGCTTCATGCTAATTAGCTTCTGTCTGGACAGGAAGTACCAGACAGGACACTGAAATAAACAGAAAATTACTGAATAATTAAAATTTGGTTTATGTAACAAATGATCATTGTCACAGTCAGTTATTTTTTAATTAATGTTGTCAGTCTGTAAAATGTCTGAAATAAGAATAAAACTCAATCAGAAGTTTCAGTTTGACATAATATCCTCAACATGAAACCAGCGTCAGGCTTTTAATTTGTAAACAGGAAATTAAATGTTTTTTTTGGTACTTGATAAAGGACAGATTCAAACTATCAGTTTGTCATTTGACAGTCCAGTTAATTATAATTCTAACTGATATAATTAATGGGTTTGTGTTTTGAACTCTTCATTTCTTTCTACTGACTTCCTCTCTGTTCTACTAGTTTCTGGTTCTTATTACAAACAATACAGAGTTACTGATGACCTGATAGAAGCGAACACCTGTATGAGACATGTAACCTGTCCGTCGTCTGATGAATCTGAAGTAAAGAGATGAAGTGTGACAAACGGCGACTGCAGAAAACCTGAAAAACACAAAACAGGTTACCTGTAGTTGATGTTTCAGTATTGATCTTTTTATTTTAGTTTTCACCAGGTCACTGTTTCTGCAGGGCTGTGTCATAATTTGGACTGAGTTTGTCTGAACAGGTCTGCAGGATTCAACAGGATGAGCTGCAGCTCACCTGGACTCAGGACAGACTCCGGTGAACGAAGACATTACTCTTCTTGATCAGTGAAATATACAGAAAGAAATGTGGAGTCTGGTAGCTGTGAGATGCGTGTCTTGCTGCTGGAGTCAACACATTCAGGATGAAGCTCAGTGCAACTCACCTGACACAGGCGAGAGATGGTAAAGACAGGTAACATCATGTGTGTTGGAATATTTAAATCAACATCATCAAGATCATCTCACAAAGCCACTATGGAAACAAATTGTGTTGTCATCAAGATGGCAGTCAAAGACATTTACTTCATGTTTCCTGTCTGGAAATGATTTATAAAAAAAAAAAAAGGCAGCTCAGAACTTTAAAATTAGAAAAGGTTAAATGTTTGGATGGAAATGCACTGAAAAATGTTAAGAGGTTTAAGTGGTTAAAATCCCATGCATAAACTGAAAGATTCAACAGTGAAAGCAGTTGAGATTTCAATGAGTGGTGGAAGCATTAGTTAAGAGCTGAAGTGGATTTTTGTAAAAAAAAAAGACCTGTAAGGAGATGAAATGTAAACACTGAACAGAATGGAGATGTCTGTTGAAGTCCAAGTACTGAAAGCAGTTGAAGTGTCAGTTCACTCCTTTTCCTGGGAGATGACATTGGTCAACATGTTGAATGAAATAGTATATACACTGCTCCAAAAAATGAAAGGAACACTTTAAGAAGAGTACAGCATCAAGTCAGTTAAACCTCTGGGATGTTGATCTGGTCAGTTAAGCAGCAGAGGGGGTTGTTATTCAGTTTCAGCTGCTTTGGTGTTAATGACATTAACAACAGGTGCACTAGAGGGCAACAATGAGATGACCCCCAAAACAGGAATGGTTTTACAGGTGGAGGACACTGACATTTTTTTGACTGTTTTCACTAGTTTTGCATTTGGCTCGGGTCAGTGTCACTACTGGTAGCATGAGGCGACACCTGGACCCTACAGAGGCTGCACAGACAGTCCAACTCCTCCAGGATGGAACATCAATACGTGCCATTGTCAGAAGGTTTGCTGTGTCTCCCAGCACAGTCTGAAGACAGCAAAGAGAATAATCCGTCTCCATCTACCTGTTATTTCATACCAAGAGTGATCCAACCACACGCCACAACCCGGCATGTTACATATATTTGATGTAAAAACTAATTTGATGCAATGTACCAGTTGCTGTATTTGAGAATGCACATATATAACTACATCAGCTCTTTGTGACCACCAGAAAAGACTAGTAAAGCACGAAGAGCAGACGTGTGCAGCAGGATTTACAGTATATATACTATAGCTTATCATAATCTCTCAGTTCAGTCTGATCCAACTTATCTTATCCTTTTCTGAACCTACAATATAATATCCTGTTCCTCTACAGGAGTATATTGTGTGTGTGTGTATATAAGAAGCTGGAAAACTCATACACATTGGTTCCTTCTGAGATCCCAATGTAAGCTCGCGATGGAAGTGTCTCAGCAGTATCACTTCTTTTTTTCCTCATTTGTGTTTCCAAGACCTACTTCAGTGCAAACTGTAGAGATTTGGCTCTAGTTTAGTATGATTAAGTTTCTTTAAGGGTTTATTTCCTTCTAGGAAATAAAATTAGACAAATGTATACACAATGCTTCCTGTAAATTGGGGTGTTAAGGGCTACACTGGAAATGTGAAAGTTAAACCCTCACATCATCCAGACATGGTTTCACTGGCAATCTGGGGCTCGGACAGCTGGTTGTGCTTACAGGGAAAGTTCACTGAAAGTCCACAAACAGACATTCAATCCAAGATATTAATCATTGAAACATTTCTTTTTAAGAGCACGGTACTGGTGTAATTTATGTTATTGCTGCTATTATAACTTGCTGATACCACGTGGAACAGTTAGGTAACATTGTGCCTACTGCCACAGTCATCATATTCAACTTTGGTATTTATAAAGAGGCACAAATTTCGTGATGAAGATACTCACTGAGCTGAGCCAAAGTTCCATCCACCAACCGCCAGTAAGGTCTTGGGTTCCATTAAAACAAACACATGGTTTGATGATTTGCATAATGCAGAACATTTGAGTTGAATCTTTAAAGCTTTTTGTTTTTATTAGAACTAAACCATATCAAAGTTACGTCAGTTACCTTAAAGATTACATATATTTATACATAATCATAACAGTTTAAACTTGTTTGCCCTTTGCTTTGGCACCCCCACTGCACCGCCCAACTGGCTCATTCAAGAGAATGAGAGGGATGCATTTTGTTTTCCGGAGGATACTGTCAGTCTTGAACACAGCCTTACCAGCTGGGGGTCTGGAGTTTGAAAAATGTGGGCATTTACCGCGCAAGGTCTAATATGGTAGGTCCGTGAAAGTGACACACGCCGCTGACCAGGAGCTGAGAGCAGGGGTCGTTCGGACCACCAATAGAGGAGTAGGGATGGGAGTTGGCCGGGTCACCAACGAGGAACCAGACCGGTTGGGTTAAGAGCGAGGGGGGGGTGGGTTGAGTGACAGAGTGACAGCAGGAAGAACGAGAACACACAGCACCACAGTACAGTTCCACACACAGATGTAAAGCAATAGTAGTAGCAATGGTCGGAACATGAAATCAATGAAGTCTTCTCTCAAACTGAAAGTGCATGCTCTTGATTTAAGATAAGAATATCGTTCCATACTTCCACATGTGCGCTGGTGGCATCACCCACGTGAGGCCTGGTTCTGTCTTTGATGACAGCTGTAAGTGCTGCGTTGGCCACTGAGTCACGAGTGGAGACAATGTGATTACAACTGATGCAAACGTCAGCTGTTAAATAGAATGTTAAAGTTCTCTTGTATCCGCTGTGTGTACAGTTATTTATCTAAATGAGTCTGTCATTAGTGTTGTATAGATATTTTTATCTAACAATGAAAACACCTTATCTAATGCAGTATTTAGTATTATCTTAACACAAACCTTGTTCAAATACGGCATAAAATTAACCAAGAATAAGTAAATACGACGCTTTGAGTATTCACAAAGTACAGAGGTTCAATGCAACAAATAATGACTGCATATCATGACAGGTTTAATTAGTGAGAAAAAGGTTTTGGAAGGAATCCTGGCTCTTATATAAAATCAGTCACCTACTGAGCACTGAATGGTTGTGTTCTTAGTTAGTTAGTCAGACCAGTGGTGAGAAATCACAAACTTCACACAACACTATTAGCCTGACACTGACTCTGCACTCCAAAGACCTTTTATATGCTTCATGACTCGGCTCTGAAAACACGTGAATTTCTGCTTCCCCTTGAAATGTTACCTTTCAAAGATATAATACAAATTGCCCAACTGATGCATCACAAGGTGCAACCCTGTGAGACAAACAGCATACAACAAAGAGCATAAGGTAGCCATCAGAAGACGGGGAGATAAGAAAGGTGAGCGCGGCAAGAACTTTAGCTTTCTTGCACTTCTTCTTAGTTAAGAATAAAGAAAGTTTGGTAAGAAGAGTCATGCAGGAAGGCAACCCTGCACACTCATTTAAAGTATGAAAGTGATTTAGCAGACTTTGCCCAATTAATTTTCCAGAGCCCAAAGATAACAAAAACGTCGCTGTTATTGATAAGTGTATTATTTTATTACCCAAATTATTTATTGGTGTATCAAGGGCCACTGCATCACTGACCACATGATGCTTACATGACTTTTGTGCCAGATGTTTACCTACATTGAATGGATCTACAGAGGACTTTGTTTCAACTGGTTTCTGCCACCTTGCAGAGTGAGAGAACATTTAAATCACAGTTCTTGTTGTGCCCATGTGGTATCTCCATAGCTGCTGTAGTGCACTACTATAACTCCACCTTTAGTTTGAGCCATTCCCTATTGTCACTAAAATGTAGTTAAGGATTTTTTCCCACGACAACTAAACTGTCCAAAAAATGAAATGGCAAGCAAATTTAGCATTCTTCCATTTGTTTCAATTTTCTTCTATGGAGCAGTAGGAGTGCCATAAAAAAAATATGGGAAAGAATAAGACAAAAAATGTGGATATATAAAGATAAAAACATTTTTTTCCTTTTGGTTTTGCTTTTCCTTTACTGCTTTTGTGACTCCTTGAAGGGTCATTCTGTCAATCAACTGGCTCTTGGGCGGGCCTTCCTGCCCAGGCTGAGTATGCTTTTTAGCACGAACAACAGGAAGTAGACATGACACGGACTTGTGCTTGCACAGTGTGAACGTGGTAGCGGATTGTTTCAATCAGGAAGAAAGGAAACATCATGGCAGAAGGGGAGAAGGAGTTAAGGAGACGTGTCCAACCACTCCATTTAACACTTGCTCAGTATGTGGAGGAATATGGAGAGTCATGTCATGGAGAGTTTGGGCAAATATCTGCGCTGACAATACAGATGCTGACATACATGACATTCATTGCCACTGTTGCACATCATTGCATGCAGGAAATTAAAGGTCTCAGCAAATTACAACTACACCTCTCAGAATACCAGCTCACACATTAGGAAGCAAAACATTTTCTTCCTTCCCGCTACCAATTGTCTTATTCTTTCCCATATTTATGGCAGTCCTATGACTCCACATTATTCTCTTTTAGTTTCAATTAACCAAGAATAGGTAAATATGACACTATGAATATTCACAAAGTACAGAAGCAAAAAACTATAAATGTACAGAATGGAAGGAATCCAGGCTCTTACATCAGTCACCTATTGATCAATGTTTCGTAGTTAATTCATCAGACCAGCTTCCCCTTGAAATCTCACCTTTCAAAGATATAATACAAATTGCCAAATGGATGCATCACAAGATGCAAACATGTGGGTATGTAGGAAAATAAAGGTCTCAGAAATTTAGAAATACACGTCTTGGAATACTAGCTCACATGTTAGGAAGCAAATCCTTTTGTTCCTTCACTCAATTCAAACTGCCCAAAGCCAGTTGACTGACAGCTTGGTTCCTTAAGGAATAGCAAAGCTACAAGGGAAAACCGAAAGCAATAAGGGACATGCAAAAGCAAAAATATTTATTTCTCATTATATTTCCACATTTATTGTCTTATTCTTTCCCAGGTTCATCATTTTTTATGGCAGTCCTATGAATCCACATTCTTCTCTTTTAGCTTAATTTCATTATAAAAAGTCTCCTAAAAATTACTAACACAAATCTTCTTTTGTTTACAAAATTGTATCATTCCTCACTCTCAGGCTTCAAGACCAGGAGGAGACAGTACAATCACAATATTAGGATATTGAGCTCTACTGTGAAATAACCTCACTTGGTGCAACA
>JAVQJF010008472.1:0-26403 GCA_036023855.1 Gadopsis marmoratus
AGCCCTGCATTCTGGGAGCGCAGTGCTCTAGTGGGGTAATAGGGTACTACGAGCTCTTTGAGATATGATGCTGCCTGAACATTAAGGGCTTTATAGGTGAGGAGAAGGATTTTACAGGGAGCCAGTGTAGAGACGCTAATATTGGAGAAATATGATCTCTTTTCCTGGTTCTTGTCAGTAAACATTTTGGATCAGCTGGAGAGTCTTAAGGGATTTACCAGGGATTTATTGGTGCTGCCTGATAATAGGGAGTTGCAGTAATCCAGCCTTGCGGTAACAAATGCAGGGACTAATTTTTCTGCATCTTCCTGAGACAAGATGTGTCTAATTTTTGCAATGTTACGTAGGTGAAAAAAGGCAGTCCTTGAAGTTTGTTCTATATGTGAGTTAAAGGACAGATACTGATCAAAAATAACTCCAAGGTTCCTTATGGTGGTGCTGGAGGCCAGGGCAATGCATCTGGAGAAACTATATCTTTAGATAATGTGTTTCGGAGGTGTTCAGAAGTACAATAACTTCAGTTTTGTCTGAGTTTAACATTAGAAAATTGCTGGTCATCCAGGGCTTGAAGTTTAACTAACTGACTGGTTTCATCTGGATTGATTGATTGAAATGCAGCAGACCTGCTGTCATGGCCACAGATTCTTATCGGGTTTTTTTTTCCATGACCATCAAAATCACAGCAACAGATTACATGAAAATCTGGTCTGACCCTGTTGAATTATGTTGCTGCAGTACAACAACCAGTGGGAACCAAAAGAACATACTTAACTGTGAGCAAATCCCAAAATGAATGCTTTTATCGTAAAACGTTAAGTTGATCCTGCAGAACCAAACTCACATTTCCCACCAGCACAAAAAGCTCAAAGAAATGAAGTATTTATTTCAATAATGTTGCAGGGAGATATTTTCTATCACTGGCTGCTGTAAACACTTTGTGACGTTCGTGCATGTGTCACGTGCCTGCCAGAACGTGCAAATCCCTCCTGTCTACAGTTACACTATTAATAAAAGAACACACTCCTTAGGCGAGTTTTTAATTGGCTGTGAAGCAACGCCGCAAATTTACATGCAAATGAATACTTTGGTGGGAGAAGAAAAGATGTTCATTGGGTTGAGAAATATCACCTGTTCGGGTGCAACAGGATCCCCCCCCCCTCAATTCAATTCAAGTTAAACGCTATGTTTATTCCTCCACTTCCTCGCCTGACTGCCTGGAGCGATTGTTGGGAACACTGTTTTTTTTAGTGACAGCAGCTAACAAGGGGGCTGTTGGTACCTGCCAACCCGCTGCTCCGTGAATTTGCCGCCTGTACATAAGGGAGCACCTGGGGTCATGGATGAATATTTAAAACCACTTCCATATCAAATTAGATGTGACCTTGGAGTACACAGGCTTGTCCCAGATGAAGCCTAAAAAGAACCTAATTTGCTTTCAAGGCCCCACCCGCGGAAGGGAATCCCCAATGCATACAGAAGAATTATAGAAACATCTCTGCCATCCTCAAACCTCTAAAAAAAAAAACACGCTGGTCTCTTTCTGTTCCCCACTTGCTCTCAAACTGTACACTGCAAAGAAACACAACAATGTGGGAAGATTATGAAAAGAAGAGGATGGTGGGGGAGGATGAATAAGCGGAGATAAAGGTTTGGAATGATGGTGGAGGCCAGGTCGTGTGTGAATGTGGGCAATGGTGGAAAATAAAAACAATATAGCATCAATGTACAGTATGTATTCAAGTACTGTAGTTAATGCATGAGCTCAAGGCTTTGTTAATACAATACTCGCCATGTACATTCTACCATGTATTGATTCACTCCATCTTTTATAGTGTAGCCTCCATAGAGAAATGGCCATTATGAAGAGCAGGAGGCCAAAAACCCACAGTCCAAAAATCCAAGGCTCATCCAAGGCTTCAGCAGTCTGAGTTAGACGGGAAGGAAAACCTGTCTGTGGAAACACAAAGAGAAGAATGTAGTGACTGCAACTCAAAATACCTGCTGATGCCTCAAGACATTCAAATGCCTTTTTTGCATGGAACAATGGAAATTGTCCCCCTGTCTCTGACGGTGTCAACACATTAGGAAGGGGTAGCAGTGTGGAGAGCAGGAACGATTAGTGACTCATGTGACTATACGACTCCAGCAGGGGAAAGACTGCGTAACATTTTATGTCACCTCTTTACTCCACTTTTCTTCCTGCTTCAATCAAAACCAAACACGAACACACTCTCTGGAAAATCAAGCTGTTCCACTTAGAGCTCCCCCTAGAGGCCTGGAGACCGTCTGTTTTATTGGCAGGATATGCAGCGTTTATCTGTTGCATTTATTTTTGGGGTTTGTGGCTTTGCGTTTCTATATTTGCAGCGTGTTTGCTGTTAGTGTGTGTGTGTTGGGTTTCCGCATGTATTTTGTGACTCTGCCTTGTTTCTGAAGCTGCAGCACGTTTCTCCTAATGGAAATGTCTCGGTCCACTGTATCGCGTTTGCCCTTGTCCACCATCATACACCATCATAAGATTTTGACATGTTAAGATTCAATAACTATCTTCTTCAGGAGAAACGAGATGTTCTAGTCAAAGTAGCCTAAGACGGTATTGTGTTGTGTAGCATTTTGCAATCTGTTAATTGGCTGCTAACCCACTGGGAGAATAGTTTTGATTTGTGTTGGATCAACTCTATCTTTCGCCTCTCGTTTCATCTCATTTCTTAAAGCTGCTGTGAGAATGTGCAGCTGTTCAAAAGACCACCACCACACTGAACGTAGACTGAGTATAATTCAGTTTAATGGCATTATTTTCCAAGTGCATCTTTCCTTTTGTCTTTGCAGCCAGTTGACTCATTCTTATCACTTCCTCTCCTCTCAGCAGCTCGAGGGCAGTGAAACTCCTTAAATCCTTTTAGTGAAACACACATTGATCGCATTGTATACCACACACATGTCAACTCTACAGATAGAACAAGTAGTCAGGTTTTGTCAATCTCCAGAACCACAGCTGTTTTCCTGAACAGCACTGCTAGATATATTTACATACTTACTTATTGCATATTTAATTTTATATTTCTGTGCAGTAGCTATTGCGTGTCATAATTCTGTTGTCAATATGAAAGCTCACTGGCCAGGCTGGACTGGGACCAGGGCAGGTGGAGGAAGCCCTGATCTATTTCCTGCGCTGATGGTTAAGAGGCTACTGGTCAATTTGTGGCAGTTCACGTGAACCGAAGTGTGATGGCTCTGCAGGACGGGCCGAGGCTGCTGGACGCACGGGACCACTGAAGCTGGATAATGTGTGGAAGGCAGCTCTGTGTGTGTGTGTGAGATTAAGAGTGGGAACGGAAGGATGAAGGCAGAGCCGTGGCAGCAATTTGTCTCCTTAACGGCCATGCCTCAGGCCACGGCTGCAGAATGGATTGCACACTCTGACAGAGCCCATTCCCCACTGTATGTGTCTCTGTGTGTGTGTGTGTGTTCATTTGGGTTGTCTGTCCCCATATATATAACTTGATATATATATTATGAAACTATATACTGTATGTGTGTGTGTGTATGTTTTAATGCAGCGATGCCCTGTGGTGAAATCGTATGTCAACACTACATCTTCAACTCTCAAACATCACAGCGTGTGTATGTTTATGCATTAGCCCATTGTGTGTGTGTGTGTGTGTGTGTGTGTGTGTGTTTCCGCAGCCTGGCTTTTCAATATCAAAATAGTCTTGATGTGTCTCTTTTTGCGCCACAATGTTTTTCTTTCCTCTTTGCCCAACTGTGCATTTGTAACATGATTTGATTATCCAGTGGCAATTAACCCACAATGTGGGGCAGGAGGTTAAGCTGTGGACTTTCAACCCTGTAGTCAGTCAGCTGTGGTTCCGGAATTAGCAATTCCGGAACCCAATGTTGCAACTCAATGTTGGCACCTTGGGTTGGTGTTCTGATTCCAGCCTCCTGTCCACATGTCGACGTATCCCTGGGCAAGACACTGAACCCTAAGTTGCCCCCAGTTGTGCGCCTATCCTGACCTGTCCCCGACCCAGACAGGACAGGGATGTGTGGAGTTGGTCGCCGGGACCGCTGCTCCAGCTCTCCTCAGAAGAAGGATGGCCGGATGGGTCAAAAGCAGAGGATACATTTCAACATGTATGTGTGTGTTTGAGCTGTTCTCTGCATATGATTGACCATTAAACGACTGAACGGTCCAATTATTATTACAACAGAACTGTGTGTGTGGTTGGCAGGTAATGGAGTTAAACAGTAAACCACAGTATGATCTGCATCCTGATTTAGGTTAGATATTATGTGCCATATAAATGGAAGGATGCTTGAATGTGGGCTCTACTTATTAACCGTTTTGCAGTTTATGTTGCTGCATGTATTTACCTGTCTGAGATCTGATCACAAAGTAAGCCAGACAAATCTTATAGGAGCCCGATTGCAGCGTGTTCTGCATGCATTTACACCTGCATCAATGTGGTTTTCTTAATCCAGATTGCATGTTGATCAGGTATATATGAAAGGCAGAATGCAGCGTATTCTCTATTCTCATACACTGAGTATCTAGGAGCGCTAACTGAAGGAGCCTTTTGGGTGGTGCGACACGTCTTTTAGAAGTACAGTCGCCTGTGACTTCTTGATAAAATATGACCCGGACGGCTGCGACAAACTTGTAGGCCATAAAACCAGATTTCAAAGTTGGTCAGGATTTTAAAGCTCATGTATTCTAGTTAACCGTACTAACTACGATGTGTTGTTTAGTGTGTTGTCTAGTTACACGTTGACCATGTAGGGCAAGAAGCAGGACTTCTAAAGGGCAACACATATGATGTGTATAACACTTTCTTTGACACACATCAACACATCAGGATACTATGACGCCACCGGGTTCAGCAACCACTGTCCCTGTGATTTTTGGGTGTTGAAAAATCACTTCTGTTTTTACGCTGGTTCACAAAACTTGCATCCAGCCTTTCTGTATTCAAACCCCATTTTATATTCTTAGTATTAGTAGTTGTGCGACTCCAAAACATTTCTCTGCCAAATGTAGACCAATGCCTTCAAATGGGTTCGTGTTTATGAGAAGAGTCCATTTGGATGCCCGTCCTTGTGGTTTTCACGGCCGCAAAAGTGAAAACTTTCTGAAAGTGCACAAGTTGTGACGCGTCTGCTGAAGTCAGAAACGTTGGAGGCCATGGATGTTAATTTTTCGGTGGATTGATAATGCATTGTAATTTTAGTTTTTCTTCATAATTTTATAATATGTTTGAGGACAATAGATTATATATATATATATATATATATATATATTAAAAAAAACAAAGAATGTCACGAACGAGTATTTTGGGGTCCATGTTGCCGATGCCTAGCAGTGGTGTTCTCACGACTTACCGCTTAAACGTAACGCATATTGTGTACGCGGCTTCCCAGGCCATCCATTTGAAGGCAGCATATATGACTCACCAACATGGCTCAAAATGTGTATAAGATAAGACGGGTAAGTACCTCAGCGTAACTATGGTCTACACAACCAAGTAAGCATGCAGTCGTGGAACGTCAGAAGGCGGTCAGTAGGTGTGGTGATGGTAAAAGGCATACGTAGGGCCATACAACAAAAGGGGTTAACCCCTGTATTACTATACATGTTTTATATATGTCACTGTCCTTTTCATTCAGGAGCAAGAGGTAATACGAAAGACAGGCGAAGGAGAAATGAAGGAAGAGAAATGAGGGTCTCCTCTGAGGGAAACGAAAAGGAGATTGCTGTGTTGAGGTGAAAATGATTGGACGTTGACCTTGGCTGGAGGGGGTGGCTTGTTTTAATTTAGGAAGTGATGGGTGTGTGTGTGTGTGTCTCAGCTGCGTTACCACCTGTGACCACTAACAAATGTCTGGCTCCAGAACAGACAAGTTGGAAATAGTAACAACTTTCATTACACGGCATATGAAGGTCTCTTAAATCCACGTCCTCTCGAGAATGCTGGTACTGCTTTTGAACGTTATCGCTCCATGTGTTGGGTATTGGAGCTTGTAGAAACGTATGTTTAAGCTCTGTGGATGTCTGCTTCAGTCAGTGGCTCATATGTAGATGTTCCTGTGGCTGCAGCCAACATAAACAGCATTGGACGTTCTGTAAGTTCCAGAACGGTACCAATCTACTGCTAGTGACATTAGCAGTGTAGCTAATTTGGCACTGTGTAGTACAGCGCCAGCAGTTCCAGAGTGGTAAGAACTGTGCCAACCAATGCAGAACACACAGTAGAGCCCTCTGCAAAGTCTATCATTTAACTATACGACCACACCTGGCTGTCCATTCTGGGTATGAGATGTTTTAAAGTGTACCTGCAGCCAGTTTAAGCCATGATTAGAGTCAGTTAACTGCTAATGCAATCTGAAGCATCAGTACGGTTGCTATGGTTACCAGCATTGAGTTCTGATTGAGAACAACTGTCCAACTGTTGGCCAGAGCTGTGACTGAGGACAATACGTGTTTATGACGAATCAAACGTCTTTGTTTGACAAAAAGGAGCTTAATGTAGGCAGGTTTAGGGTTAGCATGTCCTCGCAAATGCAGGAGAACATGTTTGTGTGTGTTTAGATGCAGGTGTGTGTGTGAGGACGTCCTGCTGTTAGGCTGCTGGACATGTCTGTGGTGTCTGACAGATGGAGTCAGGATGGAGGAAGGTTCAGATGGTGGTGGAGGAGGTTCTGTGTTTGACTCGACAGCTAATCTCTCACTCCTTCGACCCAGAAGACCCAGGGGACGCCACCACATCACATTACTCAAAGCGCACCGCAGCCCCTCCTTCTCCATCCATCCTTTCTTCTTTCTGTCCATACCTGCTGTACGTCTTTTTCATGAACGCTCGGATGAACCACTTCTTTTCTTTCTTCCTGTCTCTGGATGTCTTTCCTCACTCGCTGCATGTCCCCCTGGAAAAGGGGCTTTTCGAAACACGACAAAAGCTGCGCTGACGACACAAAAGAAGGAAGAAACGGAGCTGATGAACCATGCTTGTGATAAACGAAAAGTCCACCTATCCAACCAAGCAGGTGGTGGTGATAGTGCAGTATTTCACTGTTTGCTAACCAGCATTACACAAAAAGAACAAGATGAAAGAGAGGTTTAACAGGTTCTGCAGTTTTTGTGTTTCCGTTGGTCAAAAGACCATTTGGAAAAGCATGTAAATGTTAAATAAAAACTCCTTCACCTCTTTCTATTAGTCTCTGTCAAGGATTTCTGAGCGAAAACCTGTCAGGAGCGGTTGTGGGTGGAGGAGGAACGGAGGGACTCGAGCGCACGCAGTCCGTACGCAAAACCTTCTTTAATAACGGCATAACTGACGATGCACTTACAGAGACAGGACACAAATGGAGACATAGGAAACCCAAAACCTAGGAACAATAATACAGACACGGAGAACTAAAGCAGTACACACAAGACGGGGAAAAACACACATGAAACACAGGGTCTCAGACTGGGGAGTACACAGGTACACAGACGGGGCGTGACAAAACCCACTCTTGTAATTAAATTTTATTTTTATAGTCTATATCATAACAGAGTTATCTCATAGCACTTGTTAATATAGAGCAAGTCTAGACCAACTCTATATGTACAGGGACCCAACATTTCCACCATGAGCGGCACTAGGAGACAGTGGCAAGGAAACACTGCCTTTAACAGGCAGAAACCTCAAGCAGAACCAGAACCAGAACCATCATCTGCCTCGACCGGTTGGGTAGAGAGAGAAAAAAGAAGATATAGAGGGGGGGTAGGGTGAGAGCAGGATTAAAGAGAACACACAGTAACACAGTTCAATTCCACATACAGAAGATGCAAAGCGATGGCAGCTACAATGTTAGTGAAGCTAAAATAATGTAAGAAATGTTTGAGACAAAAAACTCTGTAAATTGTATTTGTCACGACATTATATTTATTCATTTAACTGTTCGGCTCATGGTTGATCTAAATTATGTTTAACAAAGGAGTTGATTTTGTAACTATGGTGGAGAAAGACCAGTGGACTTCACTTGTTATTAAAGATACAGCCAGTAAACATCAAAATCAGACCTTTAGAAAAACCACTATGTAATTCATGTGTAATTGTTAATTAAAGTCTGAAGTCGCAGCAAAAATACTGAGAACATGACCGTGGCGCCCATAGTGTTCTTTGCCTCCACATACGTTCATTCATGGATCTGCATTCCCTCCGATCCACAACCTGAACCTGCCACATTCACCCCATCACTCCCTCCCTGTCTCCTCTTCCTCACTCCTGCTTTCCCTCCACTTCCACTTCAGTAAATTATGGTTCAATTCATCTCTCTCTCTCTCTGTCTCTGTCTGTTCTTCTCACTTGAAGATAAACAACTGGAGCCCGCGAGTTCCTGACAGACACATCGTAGCTCTCCTTTAATTTGATTACTGCAAAGATAAATAAGCAGCAGGGAGCTGAGGGAGTCGTTGGTTGCAGTGAGAGTCCTGCCTCAAACTGAAAATAGTCAGAGCTGCATTTTCCACTGGAGATTGGGGGGAACATGTTTTCTGACTCAGTCCCCTGCTCGATAATGGCATGCCCAAAATGAACAGATTGACCCAGACCTGTTTGCACTTGAGAATTACAGGCCTAGTGTATCTCTAACCTCCCTTTCTTGGGGATAATTATTACACTTTTTAAGCACATTACCCAGTCCATACCAGTACAGATATCCAGCATTATTTTTTTCCCATTGAGATCTGATGTGTTTTCAATGTGCTCCTTTAATTATTTTAGGCAGTATATTATTGCCTCAACACAACCTGTTTGATGTTTTCCCGTCTGGTTTTAGAGCCAATGGCAGCACAGAAACAGCCCTGCTCAGAGTTGTTAATGATCGAGCACAGATGACCACAAAGCCACTAAACTTGTACTTCTTGACTGTAGTGCAGCCTTTGGCACTGTTGACCATGCAATTCTTCTTCATCGCCTCGAACACAGTCTTGGCCTTGGAGGCACTGTTCTTAGGTGGCTCTCGTCCTATCTAACTGGAAGGTCTTTCTCAGTGTCTATCTGTAATTGTGAATCTGATGAACCTGCAACTCAATTTGGAGTACCTCAGGGGTCGATTCTTGGTCATCTGCTATTAAATCTGTATATGCTCCCAACTTGGCTCTATCATTCAGCATCATAATATTTCGTACTGTTGTTATGCTTGTGTGTGTGATACTGCAGGACAGTTAGCTGTTAAAGTCTTAATTACCATGCTGGGTCATTAGAGGCTTGATTGGTGTGATCCTGACCTACTCTCACACACACACAGAGAGAGAGAGTGAGAGAGAGAAATCTAGTATTTGCCCCAGGAGGTGATATTGATAACTGTTACATTAATGGTGTCAGAGTTAGTGTCCACTCAGTTCTGTCACCTCGGGGCTGTGTGTGTGTGTGTGTGTGTGTGTGTTGGTAGAATAATTGGGTTTCTAAGTTTGTATGTCATGGGAGGTCGATCTAATATTGATGTGCTCTTTGGCAGCGTGTGTGCATTTGTCTGTACACAGTCGGTGGTGGATGGCCGGGACTACTTCACTTCTAGCATTATTCAATACGTTTACAATATTAAAGTGCAGTGTTTTAACATCTTGTGATGTAACTTAACTTACAATCTAACCAAGTAGTTGGGGTCCTTTGGCAAAATACCTATTCTGTCTTTTAGGACATGTTGCCTGCTCACTCAAAAAGAGTGCATGTTTATGGCATCAGAATTAGGTTGTAGTCAAATTGAGTGTATTGTATTTGTGTGGAAGCCATAGACTGCATTGCACTCGCATACAGGAGCCTCCGAGGGTCAAAGCAGTAGGGTCATTACTGCAGAGAGGGTTACATTCATTCACTTTACATTCAATATTAATGTAAATGTCAGTGCTGAATAAAACAGATCTGCTCTGCTGCAGGAGCAGCAGTGGACATGTATTACAACTCTGGTTACAATATATTACTGTAATGTGTCATTTACATATGTAAAATTACCCACTGACTTTTGCAACCCATTTCGTTATGACAGGTATTTGCTGCTGCTGCATGTTTCTGTGCAAGTTTCGCAGTCATCCGGGGAAAAGGTCAATCCTAAATTGCTCTCATTACTGCCAGAGGATTGTTCTCCTGCGTTCTATTCGAGGGAGTAAACATAAAGAATCGACATTTGTCTAATCCATGACAGCGGTAGAGGTACGGCAGCTGTTTAACACAAATCAAAATAAAAATCTGCATCTATTACCATCAGCTTTTAGTTTCCAACTATATTGGTCTTGTGAAAAGGACCAAATTAATGTGACTGAAGAAATAGTTATGGTCATGCTCCACAACCTTTTCCAGACAATATGGAGATCTATTACACATGGAAACGTTAATGCTGCACTCTTTTTTTTTAACAAACAAGCCCAATGTAACATTGAATGTACTTTGTCTTTATCTAAAAGAGCACAGTGCAGATTTATTTCTACTTAAGAAAACCAAAATCCTTTGAGGACCATAAGAAGCTTAAAAATATTTTCTTTCTTCAATTCCTCTTCAGTTGTAATTGTGCGTTGTGATTTGTCTGACTGATTCAAGTGAACATAAAACTACACTCTGTGCCAAAGTGCCTTAAAATCCCCGAACACCCAGGCTTCACCACGACAGGTGTTTTTTAATTATTCTGCCTGATGAGATCTCTTTGCAGGACTGTGTTTGATTGATCTCTCGCTCTCCTGGAGCTTTTCATCCAGCAGAGGGAATAAACCTTTATCACTCGTATTCGCTGTCCACTGAAAAATGTCAATCTTTCCTGAAATTAGAAAAATGACCTTGTTTATTTCACAGCACTGTGAAATGACATTTAAACTATTCAACTGCAACATCTCTTTCCAAAGCCGGTGTCCTAGTTACATTAGTCTGGATGATCCACAGGCCACATTGTGAATCGTTTTTCTCTTGAACTACTTTGTAGTTCCCTCTCCTACAAATCAACTACAAAGGCCAGTTCAGACCAAAGATTCTTTACGAGATGAGTCTGCAACGTTCTCGCACCTACGCGTTTACACCAACGCCACCAGACGGTGTGTCGTTTCCATAGCAACGCCTCTGTACTTCCGTTCTAACTGCCATTTTTTTTTAAGGCTTCTTTTTGCAGCTGGATATAATGTGTAGTGTATTAAAGTATGAATGAGGACAGTGAGTGACTTACTTGCTACAGTTGCATTTCTAGTATTGGTGAAAAACACAAAAACCAAGAGGGTTGAGATGACCAGCTGACTTCACTACAAACTGATTGGCTGTTGAAACAGGCGACGTGCCTTTTGTTCTAAAGCCAGCTGCTGGCGACACCATCAGCTGGCTTGAGTTGAGACGGATCAGATAACGCCGCTGCAACTTTCCCCTGCGACGCTGTAATCGGTGTAAACTGACAGACAATCGCTGGATGTAAGTGTAGAGGTTAATGAGAAAATAAAATAAAAATCTTCAAAGATGCTTTGCATTGTTTTCAATGTCTTAAGAAAAAGTCCTATATGTGCACCAAAGATAACCAAAGATAACTTTTTCCTTGGCCAATGTCTGACCTTTGTCCTACATTTTATTGAAATCTGTGAAGTCGTTTTTGAGACATTCTGCTAACCAACAAACACTCTGACAAAAGAGCAAAACAATAACGGGAGGAAATAAGTGACATTCTTGGCAGAGGCGAATTAATTTGCTGTTCTTCCAACGCTTTCACACTTCACTGAAGGGCATCTGTGGAAAACAGATGGTATCAGATAGAAATGTTCCCCAGTTTAATTGGTTGAAAATAGTTGAAATAGTTTCTCTCTAAACAGATGCATTTATTTTAGATTGCAAAAATGTGTGACAGTCACAGCTAACGTTTCCAAGAACAAGAATGTGTCTTGATTAATTAATTTATTTTAAAACGCCTCCAGCTTTAAAATGCCACTGCTAATATATGCCTACAGAGTGGCTGTTTAACCACCAACTATATTTAGTCATGAAGACCAAACTTTTCCATCACACGACCTGGTTGTGAGGAGCCGCTCTGCGTCTTCGCTGCAGCATATTTCCCTCCGTGAAAGGCCAAAACAAACTTCTCTTTGAGCCGTTTCATAATGTATGTTAAACGATCATTATGTGGTCAGATGTGGAGCCGGTGACGGGGCCACGTGTCATGTATGATCTCCACGGCTGGATTAATGGCTGCAGAGTGGTGAGGTTGCCCTGCGCTCAGCCTCTGTCCTCCTGCAGCTCTGACTCACGTTCTCATTAAAGTGCTGCCGCAGCTGCTCGACTCCTGAACTCTGACTGCAGTCACGCTAACGCTTGGCTGCGTTCATGGCAGGGCGTTCACCGGGTGCGTGCACGGGGCTCCGGATAGCGTCTGTGCACTGTGACTCTGAGTCGAGCTAATGCTGGGAGACGTGTGCAGCTTGACACCCTTATTTTATTTTTCAGCACTATAGATGCTGGCACAGCAGAGGCGGATGAGAAGAGCAAAAGGGAAACATCTGCATACTTGCTGCATTTGCCAAGTTCCTCACGAATCCAGATTTTAAAGTATCTCAGAGGTCATACAGAAGATATGACCTCTGAGATACTTTGGTGTTCGCATGGAGTTGTATAGAGCATTCAGGGCTCCTGATGTCTCTTTCGTTGTCTGCATTGAGAGAGAAGTCAACTACGACTCCCAAGGTGCATTTTGGTAAGAAATATCACAGAGTTGCGTTGTCCACTGAGAGCGAGCTGAAGCTAAAGATTACACTCTGTAGAAACCTGATAAAACATTCAGCAGTTTGAAAATGTTCACTTTAACATTCTGCTTTGGATCAGCTTTGGAAAAATTTGCATTTTGACTTGGCTACAGCTCTGACAGCAACAGCAGCTGAGGCTCATGTATAGTTGCAATTTGGTGAGGTTTAGGAAAAGATAGAATAATAAAATATGTTAGCTTACCTATGTAACTTTACTTATTTAAAGAAAAGTCAGCATCGACTTTTGGTTTCACACAGCAGTGTCCTGTATGAAAGTCCTGCGTTGTTTGGCTCATCCATCCATAAACCCCAACCTCCTCCTCCCTACGTGGACTTTATCGCTCTTTATACTACCTCACCTGACTTCCAACTTTGCGCCCGTCATAATTACTGCGGCCACTAGAGGGGGCTGTAAATACAAACGGAAATACCGTATTTCCTCAGATAGCAGCCGGGGCCTATATTCAGCTGAACTGCAGAAGGTGATCATATTTTAGTACGAAGCCTCATTTTGATCCGCTCCCTGTTAAAGTTACTGCATTACGCTGTTACTCAACACTTCCTGTATCAATTTCAAATTAAAAGCCTTCTAGCATTTCAGTGGACAGAAACCCTTAATCTTCATTTCATAACAAGGCTTTTATTGTGTAACATTTGCAGGAAATGTAGCTACTGCCATCTTGTGGTGCTTGTACGTTACCACACCATGCCGTTTGGCTGAGCCGTAAACACGCCGGCAGTGACTGAAATCAGACAATAACACTTTAGATGATCCAGAACAACAGTGTTGAAAATAGCGTGATTATGTTGTTGAGTTTATTAAATTAAAGCGATGGAAATATGCTACGTTAGTTGGCAGCACATAATATGACAACCGCTGGGAGTTTATCCAGCCTGGTTGTTTCCTTGGCATATATGGGAGGCTGGCCTTTACTGACACCCCCGGCAGTTACTGGAGCCCCGGCATTTACTTGCCTGCTGGATTTTTATTTAAGGAAACACGGTATGTGTTGCATCAAGCTGCTGAACAGACGACCTATACGGCCATACTTTGGGGGAGGACAGAGTTGGGATGTGAACCCTGGTCACTGGACTCTCTGTACGTCCACCCTGGCCACCTCCCAGTGACTCATGTGTTGTGCTATTCCAACATGACATGTAGGGACAGTACAATGGCGAGGCGTGGGGACGGGCCCTTTGATCCACTGCGTCTGTGCAGGTTACTGGAGCAGTTTTAGGTGTTTTCGGTGGCTTGGGGCCCACTTTGGTTGCACAACGAAAAGAAATTCAAGGCACACCTAATTACTGTTTGCTTGAAAATGTCACGCAGAGACTTTAACATTATGATCACAGCAGAGATTCTGCAAACTTAATGGGGTGTTGTGCTTGGCTCCAACTGCCTGTACTGAACGAAACATTTTATCACTTTTATCACCCCATAAAGTGAATTTTAATGAACGCGGTTATTGCGTTTGACTCTTTTATTTTTGTTCAGCTCTCACGGCACATCAGAGTTTACTCGGCGGCAGCCCAGCTGATCGCCGTGAGGCTTCAGACCATCTCTCTGAATGTGAGCTGTTCTCTGGCTTCTGTTTTCTCACTTTATCACAACCAGAACCAGAACACGGCAGCCAGATCCCGATGCACGTCACGCCTCATTTACAGTCAAGCATTCCCAAATCCCAGCTCGACCTCGGTCATGGAGGGTTTCTGGCTGTGACTCAGGGTGGAACCACCCCCGAAAATGTGCCGCTGACACAGGACTCCCATTCCCATAAACCCTGGCTCCAAGCACACGCCCATCCTGCACATGTTCGGTGAAGTGAGAGAGAATGAATAATCTTTTAGATGTGCTTATGTAAGCCACGCTGACGCTAATGGCTTCTCTCCGAAATGGAGGCTGACTCCATTAGCTCGCAGCATGAGTGATGGATGTGACCCTCGTGGTTAGTTCCTGAGCCCCAGTCGACACAGATTACGTTATCCCTCACGGGCTCACGTGGTCAATCTGTCGCTTCCTCTCAAGGTCTCACCATCTCGCTCCCATCTGCGCAAACACGGCGGCGTTATTGGATTCATAACAGCAGCCGGGACAAGCAGCTAGCCTCCACTAATGGTGGACTGTTCGATTCAATTCACTTGTCTGTAGAGGTGACAAACCAATCAGTGGCGCTCTAGGAGACACCAACATGACGTTGTCACCTAGGGACATCTGATAGGTGTGGAAGCACATGAAACACGGAGGCACAAACACCACAACCTTTAATGCCCAGGTTTTTAAGGCTAAAAGCAGGGCTGTCAGCAGATGCAGCAGATGTTCAAACCTTCCACTGAAATGTGGTGTAAAAAGAATTTTATTTAAGGATTTCTTAACATTGCGGCCTTCATAATCATACAATTCATGTAGTACCGTACACAAACAGAGGGAGAGGCACACTTCCAGCTGGCGTCCTGCTACTTATTACCTTTTTAATTTATTATTAAATATGAATGTGTGTGAAACTGTACCCTCTCTGATTCTTTCTGCCTGTCAACCCTCAATGTGGCAGCAGAGAAAAATCCCCCCCTGAAGATTGCCAACAGCTCGTACTATTTTCAACACATTTTTTGAGCAGTGGGACTGGAACAGAAGGCGGTTTGTGGGGAAATAAAAATTGGATCTTCAGATTGACTCTGAAGAAAACAGCCCCGCCTGAGGCTTCTGGATGTTTTATGATGCCACATCGTCTCATAGCCAACTGGAGGCGGCTCCTCGCCACTGTCTGTTCAGTCCAGACACTAATGCAGCTGACTGCCAGCGAATCGCACACCAACATACCTGACACAACCTATCCCTACATAGCCCCAGTTTGTATCTCTCATTGGACTCACATATTTAATCATTTGAGACGTGCGTTGGCGATTCCATTCAAGTCACAGATACGCTGCTGCGCTTATAAAGGGAAGTCAAACTTTGACGATTTAATAACGCATCTTTCCAGAGACGTATCTGTCCCGCTGATGCAAAACACATTCACACACAGGTGTTTAGGTGAAGTCTCATTTTTATCACATTCTACAAAATGTTTCCCGATTCCTGTACCCAGCCCAAAGAGGGCAACCAGAAATCTGTTTGTGCTGCTTTCGCCAACATAACCGCAGAAGTGTGACTAGGCATTATAAAATCATCGTCAAGTTCATTGCACTTCGTTACAGATCCAGTTATCAGACAGATCCTGGTCCTTTGGACCACTTTCAGGAAATTGTTTGGGGGATATTTGTTATGGTTGCGGAAATGGTGCATTAAAAGTAAACTTGACATAGTAAATGTAAAAATATCACAGAAATCCCATTCATCATATTACTCCATTTCTTTGTTTACCCCCAACACTGTCAGAGGGTGGAAACGGCCTCCATCTAATAACTGATTCACCAAGAAACGATGAATCAGCCGTTCTTGCTTATGGACCCGGTGCAGTTCTTCAATATGGCAGTTGGTGCTAGATGGCGACTGCAGGACCTCAGTAGACATGTCTTCACTAGTTTTGTGTTTACTTCTCTAGTTTTGGTGAAAACAGCCGCTTTATTCTGTGACCTAAATGTATTCAATACAAAAACAACCTAAATGAATATATTCATATACGCGTCCTGAGACATTTTCATTTGCGTACATTCAAGTGGACAATATCCAATCATGGACTGATCTTATTCTTTATGTATGGATCCGACACTGATATCTTCACATTTAAAATGCATTGAGTTGAACAAAGGGGTCAAGCTGTCGCTGTCACCATCCCTCACATCATCATCTTTATTCATGGCGAACGACAGCTGAGTTTTGAGGTGTTTTGGAAATGAGGCTTTGTGCACGTAAATTGAGCACAAAATGATGCAACCGAGTCAAACGGTCAAAGAAAGAAGGAAATAATTTAACAGCAGAATGTAAAGAAGAAAATAGGAAGAGGAAACATTCAAAAAAAATGTTAAAGAAATAGAAATGATGCAGTACGTGTTCCCAACACTGTACTCGGAGTTTAATTATGTGGACTTGGGTTCATTTGGTTGGAGGACGTACGAGGGGGCAGCTCACCTCGCATAAACTCCTGCTGCTGGTCTTTTACATAACCAGAGAGGACTTTTCTATTTCAACAGACTTTCACTCCAGCAGAGGAAAGTGTTTTACATAACCAACGAGGCAAGATGTGTGTGGAGTGTTTCCAAATTGAATCCTGAGCTTTCCCACTTTAGCAGCCATCTGTCTTGTTAGAGGCAGACGCAGCAGACACCTCGATGGTTATTCTTGGCTTTTCTGCAGTCAAACACACAAATCATACCGGCGTTACAGAGGAGGACGTTTTATTCACCCTCTGTTTCCACTCACTATTAAACTTTTAACAAGCACACTCAGCCTGATATCACATAAAATCAGGGCCACGAATCTCCAATTTCAATCCAGTGTTAATGTTAAAATGACTAAAAACTTTCACCTTGTCCACCGACTGAGATTTGATATTTTAAACATCCATCTCATTGAACTGAGTCTGGTTATAATAATGCATTATTTTATCATTATAACACTCATATATTATGGTTTTACATGTTAGCCAACCTAGGATCAGTCGCCATGGTTGTGTAAGTGTTTACACAAAGTATTTAGAATGTTAATAAGTATGGTTTAGATGCCTAAACCTAACCATACGTCACAGTGTCACGCCCACTGGACTCGTGCTTGTGTTTCTTTAGTGTGAAGTGTCTTTTACGGTTTGTGTCTCCACAAGGTGTTTCCTTCCCTGGTGTGGTTCCCTCCTTATGTGGTTGTGTTCCTGCCCTCGTTAGTCTCCCTCCTGTGTTGATCCCTTCCACCTGTTCCCAGCGTTCACCTGTGTCTGCTTCCATTGTTAGTCTGCGTGAGTATATATGTGTCATTGTTCCCCCAGTCTCTTGTTGGTACATTGTAGTAGCGTGCCTTCCTTCCTTCCTTCCTTCCTTCGGACTACCTCGTGCTGCCTTGTCTTCCCCCACGGACTTTCCCTGGTTCCCCTTGGACTTTGTGTTAACAACCCTGCCTCCCTGTAAGTGTCCTTGCCTGAATAAATCCCTTCCTTTTCACCTCCGCTGGTTCCTTTCACTACCTACACCCCACGGTCCCTAACATACAGTTCATATGTGAAAGATTTACACATTGAAAAAGTCCCTGTGGCAGACAGCGATGTACACCAGATGTGACCCGAGGACACTGACACATAAACTGTACCTGTGCCTTTGTCTTTCAACCTGCAAAAATCAGAGATTCAATATATGAAACATATTCAGAAACACATTCTACACGTAAGGATTGAGATTGTAAAAACGTTCATGTGAGTTTTTTCTGGGAGGCGCAGTCAAATGACCTTTGTATTGTCCTCTGAAAGCTTTCTGCAACCCCATAAGAGTTTCCTACAGTCCTGTCTTCACTAAGGCTTTCTACTGTCCTCACACGGCTGCAGTACTTACTGTGCTTATAGGCTCTTTACAAGGTCTTGTACTAAACCCATTGGGGCTTTCTACCATCACAATGTGGCTGTCTATCCTTACAAGACCTTCTGCAGTTCTCACAAAGCTTTCTACAGCCAAATCATGGATTTCTCTCGTCATCACAAGACTTTTCACTTTCCATGTCACTGCTTATTGTTCACTGTGGCCTTCTACTGTCTTCTACCATGCTAACTCCAGCCCCAGCATGGCTTTCACCTCTCTTCTGTCCTGTTAGGATTTTCTACTGTCCTCACAAAGCCGCTGCCTCTGCAAACGTTTCTACTTTCCCGTTGTGATTATCTGCTGTCCCTCAAAGATCTTGTCACGACCTCATCATGGATTTCTAGTGTTCCAGACCTTCTAGTGCATAAAAGCTTGTCATCGGGTTGAATGTCATGGTTCCAAATACAACTATTGACACAATAGTTGTATTAACAATAATGTTCATTAGTAGCACATTTAGTTCATTGTAAGAATAACACAAACCCCCACCTCATTCATTATTTTCTTTTATTGGAACACTGCGTTGTGCATTTTTAAATATACATAGAGAAACCATTGCTGTGCCCATAGTGCAGCTCTCCAATCATCTATCCATACATCCTTCAGTCCAATGACCTTAGCAGACTGTCAGTTTAAAGACTCTTAATCTAGTCCTGATTCTGTGATTCTGTCCAACACACTGCACCGCTAGTTCACCTTTGCAGCACATAAAAGCTGCCACAGCTGTGGGCCATCACAGGAAACCATAAAGAAGACTTTTAAATTGCTCTGACCTTTTTTAGAGAATATTATCTGCTCCACATCAAATGTCCTCCTTGGTTAACTTAGCCCCACAATGCTCGTGGGGCATGAGATCCATGTGTTTGTATGTATGTCTGTGTGTGGTAAACAGATGCCACCCTGAGCTCAGCCCCTCTATCACAGGGGGTTTAATAGGCCATAACAATAAAAGTGGCATATTGAGCCAGCCCTGGGGAAATCAGCACTACTGTACAGCAACTTCAGACATGCACACGAGCAGGAGCAGAAGTGAGTGGCACAAAGAAGAAGTGACTCCCTTCCTCGTTTTCAGCCTCGCTGTCGTCCGATCAGCGCGAGTTATGACTCTCGGAACATAAAAGCCCAAGCCTGCAAACAAAGACAGTGAGGAGGGAATACATTTTCTGCGTATGCACATTCGTTCCAACTGATGTGTGTATGTGTGCTCATGAGTAAAAGCATGCGTGCCCAGATGTTGCATTATGCAGTGGGTCTTGTTAACATCTGTGTCACAGTGGTGGCTCTCCTCACGTCTGTCCCCCTGTGTCTCCCTTCACCCTCCCCCCAGAAAACAACATTTTCATGTGTGGAGATGTGTGCTTTGCCCTCGTCTGCTCCTCTGTGCTTTCTTCTGTTGTTGTTGTTGAAACAAAGCCATGCTGGCTGTGTTCAATATTGTTCTTAGGTTGAACAAATGCGTTTGCTAGTAATTATTTCCCAAATGCCTTTGCAGGGGGCATCAGTGTCAATATTTGGGGAACATTGATGTATGCAGCCATGACATTCAGAAAGATTCCAATCAACACTGAACATTAGAAAATGACAGATGGACATTAGAAAGACGTGTGCAGACATCAGAAATCCACGACTGGACTGTAGGAAGCCGTGTGAGGACAATAGCCACGATGGGACAGTAGAGACGGTCTGAGACTGAACGTGAAAGTGTGCGTGAGAGTTGGCAACACTGCTAAGACGCACTTGCACATATTAAAATTGTCCCAAACAAATGCTCTATTTCCTCCTGTTTATGTGACGCTTGCTAAAAGCTACGGCTCTACAGAGCTAACTTATGAAACTACTGAGCCTGTTGTAAAAGAGAAAAATGAAAAGCTGTTTTTAACCGGTAGGATCCTTCAGTAGGGAAATCACAAAGTACTGAGACAGACTAACGGACACTAACAGTTGGATAATAAGGAAAAATATAGAACAGCACCAACCTTATAATAACTTTCAATGGACCCAAGGACGCTTTACACATAAGGAGGCACACAAAGCAAATAACACGAGGACATGAAATAATAATGGCAGTAATTGCCAGAGAAAACTTAGTTAAAAAGGTCCATAGGCCTTGGTGAAGAGGTTTGTTTTTCTGAGTGTTTTGAAAAGATGTCCAGAGATGCAGCATTGAGGATCCCTGCCGGGAGAGAGAGTTCCAAGGGGTCGGGCTGCCACACTGACAGCTCTGTCCCCAAAAGTCCACAGGTTGGTGTTGGGGGAGTGTCGAGCAAACCTGCAGCTGAGCACCACAGTTTCTGGGACGTGGGGCATTAGGGTGGAGGAGATCCAAAAGGTTCTGGGGTCATTAGGGATCCATACAGTAGTAATGTAAGGTAGTGGACTTAAAAGGATACTACAAAGCCCGGGCCTCATCAAACACAGACTCGCATTCAGAGGCTCACGTTCACATTTAGCCATTCAGGTATCCATTAATTTGGGCACAATAGGTTGTTCAGGATGCAGCGCAGACGGTCAGATTGTGCCACATTCAAGGCCACGGCTCGCCCTGAACCTGTGGCTGTGAATCCTTTTTGAATTCGACCATCAGGCAGCGAATAGGGCCGTGGGGACTGAGCCGCGGGCGTCGTGTCTGCAGCGCCGGGGCTGATGAAGAGCTGACCCTCCGCGTCTCTTACAGGATTCCTTGCCAAATGGAACGGTCCAGAGGTTGCAAATTGAGACTCGGCTTTGTTCGGCTGCTGATGGGATTCGGCGTGATTCATGGGCCCATTATCAACCTCCTTGAGACGCGTGTGTGTGTGTGTGTGTGTGTGTGTGTGTGTGTGTGTGTGTGTGTGCACGCGCTCTTTGTCCATGCTGAGTCCCACACAGAGTGTGATGGTCCAAGGGGTGCAAATGGAGACATGTAGTTTATTGTTGTGGAGCTGATGATAGGATTCACGTGCACATTATGGGAGCTCGCGTGAGACACTGAGAGCTTTAATGGAAATGTGTGAGAGTGTGAGAAAGATGTTTTGTGAGAGACAACACAGTTCTGTCCTTCATGTGTCACTTTTTTCTTACCTTGTTGTTTGGAGGTGGTGTGTGTTAGCGAGGTGTGTTTTGTTCACCCTTGGGTCCCTCAGCAGTAAACCCGGTTAGATATAATTTCACAGTGTGGGGAGGAATCTGATTGTGTTTCAACTAATCCAAACCCAGCTTGGTTTTTACAGCTGTCTACTATTACACTGTGTGTGTGTGTGTGTGTGTGTGTGTTCAGCCTCTGTGGATTCATTGAGTTGTTGCTGATGTGTGAACTCGCTGTGAGACTTAATCTCAGGCTCTGTAGTTTCATTGGGCTGTTTCCTGCAGCTGCGTGTCATCAAACCTCTTTGTCACCTGTAAGGATTTTCCATTACAGGGATTAGATGGCAGCTTTTGGACCCTGAGGATATAGAGATAGCAGCAAACCATATAATGTCACTGTATTAATCTCAATCTTCTAGTTGTATTTAGATCAATCTGACACATTCACTAAGAGATGAGTCGTTCTGCTGTGATTTAAAAAGCGTGACGGCGCTGCCAGGGCCTTCTCTGTGGCCCCAATCAAGCATTAATGGACGAAGTGGTAGAATCGTGTGACGGTGCGTTTTTTTCGCCGGCAGAAAAAAAAGGTCAAAGGCATGTTGGAAAACTTCAAATTGTTATGTTGGTGATAATTCAGACTGGCCTTGCCCTCTGGGGAAGCAGATCTGCGCCATTGGTAACAGTCTGACACTACTAAAGATCCCCAGAGTAACCACACACTGTGGATTCACAAAGCAAAACACAAGGAGGGCGGCTGTGGTTCAGGAGGTGGAGCGGGTCGTCCATTAATCCCAAGTGTCCTTGACAAGACGCTGGACCCTAAGTTGCTCCCGGTGGAGGCCACCGCCTTGCATGGCAGCTACGTCGCCATCAACGGGTGAATGAGATTAATCTGTAAAAGTGCTATCATACGTGAAGTCCACTTACAAGGAGGACGTTTAAATTGTACTTCCTACATATAGAAAGTTGAAAATGTTTTGGTCAACAGGCCAGTGTTCGTTACGCCCCATAACATGTTGAAGATTTAGCTGTCCGGAACTTAACTTAACAGTAATGAACCACTAAATGTTTGTCCTGAGGACGGCGCTAAAGGACAAGTGGAAAGGGATCGTCCTCTGAGGTCAGCGAGTATCCACAGCGCAGAAAGACTGACCTGATGGTGGCGCATAAAAGCGTAGCGACCAGGCGCCAGATTGGGCGGATGCATCCGAGAGTGAAGCTGTGAGGTGTTGTGTTTACAAACCGCAACTGACAAATGCTACTGTAACGTATTTCCATCATCGCCGTTGAACTTGTTGATTATTTTCTTCGATTAGTTGCTTTCAAGCACATGTAAGAAAATAGTGAAAAAATTGTGTGTGTGAGGGGGGGAGGGAAGGAAGGAGGGAGGGAGAGGGAGGGAGGAAGGAGCCCTGACCTGCATCACAGTGGCAGCTGATTACATCGCTGCTGTCCTTGTGCAATAACCACCTCTCTCACACACCTTAGATGATGAGGCCAGGCTGTAAGTGTTGCATGAAGCAATGACCGGTGTGTCGTATTTCATCATAGTCCTCTCACCCGCTCCACCAGCGCCACACACACACACACGTCCGACCACATTAAGCCAAATAGAGTAGGAAGCAGAGCATGCTGGGATAGCGCCCTGATGACACGGTGACAGGGCTGGACACTGAGACAAATGGGCAACATTACTAGCAACAGCAAAATGTGTGTGTTGGAAGACAGAGACGAGTGTGTGAAGCCTTTATTTGACTTCATCCCTCTTTCACCTCGTCGTCCTCCGTGCTGCACGGCTGTGAAATCTCTCTCTCAGGCCAAATGATATTTTCCAGTCCAGAGTTTCCTCTTTGAACATTTGCCCTTCGGCTGTGGATACGACACATTTCAGCCATGTGTGTGGATAAAAAAGTATTATAATGTATTAAATCAGTTTAGCAAAAATGAAGACTCTTGGAAAGTATTAAAATGTCTTCATCAGCATTTTGCGAGATATTATTTTTTGGAACATAGATTCAGACAGACTGTCTGTGATTTAATATCATTTATTGCCAATGTTGTATTTCTTAGGCCAAATAGAAATGTTTGTTATTGTGAGTATGTGACTATTATTACTTGTAACAAACCTTGTCTTTGGGTTAGTCACTACTTTAATATAAAGAGATTTGTTCCCTCCCGGCTGATCTGAATTAGGTCAAACTAAGACTTTTGGAACCTCAAAATAAATAACTGCTGGACTACTGTAAATGTAAGTTATGGTGTGTTGCTGATAACCAGTTACAACTGGTGGCGCTGCAGTCGTAAAAAATATGTCTGGAATTTAACTCCAGCATTCCTGTATATAGCCTGCATTAGACTACGCCTGCTGTTTGGGTTTTAAATATGTAACCTATAATTTAGGTCATGAAGCTTTAGAAAGGTAGACCTGCCTGGGCAAGACAACAGAAAAGAAAACAGTCAAAAAGGTTACCACGACAGTTTGGCTTAGGTCTGTTTTCTGAGAGGAAACCTGGACAAGTGTGAACAAAATATATCCATGTGGGACGTTTGTGTGTGATCAGCGCACGTTGTCGCAGTCTCTTTATCGATTTGGCAACACTGTTGCCCGGCAACCTCCAATCAAACACTTCCAGGAAGAAAGAAGGCGACATTGTCAGTGATGGATTATCTGGCCTGCGTCTCACAGACACTTTCATCAGCAAGAAGGACACATAATTAAGTAAACAGAACATTGTGTATATTACTGTGTGTGTGTGTGTGTGTGTGTGTGTGTGTGTGTGTGTGTGTGTGTGTGTTAAAGAGCAAACGCTGCCATCAACAGTTCAACAGAAGCCAGATAGCAATTCAAAGTCTGCTTATCTGCAGTCAGAGGCTACACAATTCATTCTGTGTTTTCATGCTACCAATTGTCACACTGTGTGTGTGTGTGTGTGTGTGTGTGTGTGTGTGTGTGCACAGGTGTAGCCACAGGTCTGTTTGAGTCCCATTGATTCCTGAAGCTAAGCTAAAAACATTGAAGTGAATGGAGGGATGGCAGCGGGAGGAGAGATGTGGCTTCAATGAAATACCAATCCAGGCTGCTGATGTTGTTTTTTCTCTCTACAGAGACCTGACAGCTCATTTGTTCAGATCAAACGGAGAAGCTGGGGTCCCATTTTGTTCAGCTTAATACTCTGGAGGATGCAGCAGGACTGAGGCCACGAAGGACATCGTTCACCGAAAACGGTAAAAGGTATCATAGTGTAGTGTAGGTTTTGTGAGGTAGATATATTAGTAACAGGTGAAAACCTAAAAAAATTACTCGACTACTTGACTAGAAAAAGCTACTTGACTTTAATTACCAGTTTGACATATTAAGGTATTAAGGGGGTCGTCACTAACAAACAAAAAACTTAACAGAATCAGTTCCACAGTGTAGGCCTGTTATGTGCAGGCTGTTTATTAGACGTTATTGCTTTTTTTTTCAACTCCGGCGTCGTCGAACTCTTCTCTCCGACTCTGACTCACGTTTCCACTGTTGTCATCCTGGAACAACGCAACATCGAGCGAGACTGTTCCTCGAGTGAGACCGCAATCAAAAGTGCGACAGTGTGATAAAAATAATAAAAAGTCAGCAGTTTATTTGATGGATGGCAGCAGGTTTTCTGTTGTGCTGCACGTTTTGTTTGCAGATGGTCAGCGGTGGAACTTTAATCAGCAAGTGAGAAAAGGCGGCTGGTTGATGGTGTCATTGTTTCAGGTGAATGAGAGATAAATTGGGCCTTGTGGTGGAGGAGATGCCCTTTACTCCTCCTCCTCCTCCTCCGTCAGATCAGACAGTCATGCTTCTTGCTGAACACAATCAATACACACACACACACACACACACACACACACACGCTTTTTCAACCACCTCTCTCTGTTCTCTCTCTCTCTAGCTGATTTAATCTTTTCCTGATGTTTCGATCATTCGTTCTAACTGTGTTCCAGCTGTTTTCTCCTCTGTCACCACTGTTGTGAGCCCAGGTGGGCGGAGTCGTGGTCCTTTGCAGATAAAGAGACGTCTTTGCTATAACTGGGCCCACGTTTGGTTGACTTTGGACTAATGCTAGAATCAGACAACAGATGTTCCTGTCTTTTGAGATGGTCACTGTGTTCAGCCTACAATGAAACTCTTCCGCGGCCAGTGTGACTGCAGGAGAGCTCACTGTACTCGTAAGGCTGAGCATTGTGGAGCACGACGGAGAAGTCGGAGAAGTCAAGGAAACAAATTCATTCCTGAAGTATTGATTTGATTTTCTTTTGAGTAGCGATAGTAGAGCCAAAAGCATCGTAACAAAAGAAATGTATTCCTAATTTATTATTTGCGAATTTGCCAGTCACTGGTGTTTCAAAGTAATCAAGAACACTGTAAATGTTCAAAAGGCCATACGTGTCTGCTTTATTTTCAGATTTCTGCTCTTTTTTTTTTTTTTTAAACATGACGCCCCCGTTACAACAAAAGGAACCAGAGTGAACTCTGAAGGCCATTGTCATGGCTCAAAGTGAGGATTAGACAGTGGTCCCTGGAGGGCAGGAAGCCGCACACTAATCAGAAGTAGAATTGATTTTTGTTGCCCGGACGTGAACGAATGGCCACAGAGCTTGTTTATCGGTTCAGAGACCCCCAGAGGAGAGGAGAGGATGAGGAGGGAGCAGAGGGACGAGAGGAGGCTGCAAAATCGAACAGGATTAAAAATGTAATTTTGCTCCGAGGAAGATCGTGTATTTAGATGGCGTGTGCAGGCTGTGCAGTTGAACATTAGGCGAAATCAGTTTGCGTAAAGAAATCGAGTTCAGAAAAGGTAAAGCTCCGAAATGTCAACATTGACGAGACACTGCTGCTGCGGCCACTTTGGGGAGAAGGTGTTTTCCTTGTCTCGTTGTAACTGCCATCCAACCAGGAGGCAGTGAGCTGGCGACGGACGACGACTCGAGCTGAGATCGCAGGGGGTGAATTATACAACATCAAATCAAATCAAATCAAATCAAATTTTATTTATATAGCGCTATATCATAACAAAGTTATCTCATAGCACTTGTAAATATAGAGCAAGTCCAAGCAAACTCTATATCTACAG
>JAVQJF010008476.1:0-13896 GCA_036023855.1 Gadopsis marmoratus
AGCGGGGGGTGGGGGGTAGGCTGGGGGAGCTGGAGAGGATACGCCTATGCAATGTAAGAAAAGAGGGAATCTGAAGCAAAGAGTTGTGAAATACAGCCTTAGGGTGAAAATGGGGGGCACGGAATGGGGGTGGGTGGTGGGGAATGAGCATGAGAACATGAGGTGCACTGAGATTTTCACTCCCAGTGACGTATTACTTTTTCATGCTTAATTCATGATACCCCTCTGAGAACATTGATGGCTGGTTCTGATATTTGTGTGAGTAAGAGTACCTTTGATTCTGCATGACTTATTAATGTCTGGCTCATTACTTTGTATAACTCATCACATCTTCAGGTCTCTCTTCTAGAGATGACTTTTTGGATCTCCTAAAGGCTTCAGGAATAAATGAGTATGTGGAGGGAGATGTGTAGGTGAAGGGGCAGCTTATAGAGACCTACAACTAAATTATTAATATCATTAAATTATTAGTAGGATCTTCAAGCACATTCACTAAATGAGTTATTGAGTTTTTTGTAAGCTGCTTACTATAATGCTACGGGGAAAAAGCTAAATGATTCAAAGATGCAAACATTTAAAAATTCTAATAGTAAATAAATGATTTCGTGGAGAACTGTGTGAGTATCCGTGCCTGTACTTACGTGATTAAGATACATTACCACAGTTTCTTTGTCAAAGTCATTATAAGAATCAGCGTCCCTCATTCAGGCAATCCCTGCCCTCAAGCTTCCTTGCATATACCAGGGGGAGCACTGGTGCTGGTACTCTGTACTGACAGAGTTGAAGTATCTGAATTGGAATAGGGAGATAAAGAGTTGGACCGGTGCAATGACTTTGGGAACAAGTCTTCAAATATAACCACTTGTAGCTTCAATAGAGTGCTAGCATAATGCTAGGGGGTCCGGCGCTTGTGAGAAAAAAATGCAGCACCCTTGCAAAGGTAGTTTTCAGGCTGTGAGCAGGGGGAAGCCTGCACTTGATATAGAAAGGGGAGCAAAATCTGAATGGCTTGTTGAATCACATGTCTTCTGACCCAGGCAGCCCATAAAAAACTGACTGGGTTGCCTCATGTCACAGCTTGTGGGTTGATAGGCACTCCAGATACCCAAATATGTGTGCACAAGCACTGAGGAGGTGAGGTTTTCGTAACAAGTCCCCTTTAAAGTCCGCAAGATAACAGGATCACCACTAAAAACAGTGAAGTACAACGACTGCAAATGCTATACAACGTTATTGGAGCTCATAGTTTTCAACTTAAGACATTTTTGGATCCGGAGTTTGTTTTGTTGTTGTATTGGGTCGTGGTTATACTGTAAGGCGTTGTTGTTATTTTGTCTAGCCTATGGATACCGGAACACAAAAGAATCCATTTAAGTCAGGTGAAGCGACAGCTGCCATGGCCACACTGTTAACACGGTTGTCTGCAGGTTCACAGACGTCCTGTGAGTCACATACTGTAGTGTTCCCACGGCCAGCACTTCTCCGTCAACCACTTGTCTCGCGCGATATCGCTCTCTGATATCATGCCTCTGTATAGTGTTTGTCTATCAGCCCATCCCGTGTACCTCTTGTTCTTTATCCCATTGATATTTGCCTCCTCCTCGTCGCTTGCCTGCTTACACTAAACAAGTGAATCATCACCGTCGCTCCCTCCCTCTTCTACTAACTGCAGCTTTTCTCGCTTGTACGCTCGCACTCGTTAGATCCGCCATCAGCAGCCAATCAAGAAACACCACCTATGAGGAGGACAGAAGTGCGTGAGAGAAGCAGACAAAATTAAAAAGGAGGATATTGAAATTGAATTGTTGAAGACGCATTATTAAGAATATTATATAATCATATATGCTTTACACCTTCTTCTCATTTACAAGTCATTTTTAGTGTCATGGATGCTTACAATGTAGCTGTCATTAACTCCTGTACACCTCCTACACACATCTAGAGAAAATTAAGTTTCAGGAAGTTCAGGTTAAGTTTAAATGTCTATTCTGAAAAGACATGACGTTTAAACATTAAACTGAATGACATAAATTTGAACAACACTAACACCTGGGGTGACTTTAACTTTAGATGCAATTTTCAAAGAAACATTCAACTCAAGGATGAAATGATTTGAATGATTGAAAGCCACTTATCACAGGGTTATGGCAATGAACTGCGAGCTATCACCATGGGCCTTTTTCGCAGCACACATTTTGATTTTTCATAGCAGGAAAAGCTAAAGAACACCATGGCAAGGGCCTGAATCCGGTTAAGCTAAATGGAGTGTAGCCCTCATTAATGTCCCTTCTTGGATTGTTTCTAAAAATATAAAAAATTAAAATACTTTTTAAGGGTCTGAGTAGGGGAAAGTATCCAGTTTTTCACAAGGAAAAAAAGCAAAACCAGAAAGAGACATTAGGTTGTGTAGCAGAGGTATGTCATGACCCCTAGATAAACCTAACTAATACAAACCAAATAACCCCTAGATTTTTTTTTAAACTTGTACTTATAACAGTGACGCACCACGTGCCTAATACACTTCAAAAACAAGTGTCGAAAGTGGTTTGAGTATTGGTTTGAGGTGGTGACGGCGGCTGATTGGGTCGCAGAAGGAAGATGGAGGTGACGGCCGGGGAGAAATGCAGAGTAAGAGAGGCAGCAGTGAGACCGGAAGGCTTCCCTTAAAGCTTTTGTTCATGCGTTTCTATTTGCTGAATCATTATCCTACAATGCCGACTGGCAGCCCTGAAAGGCACAGAAATCTGTTATGTATGAAATATTTTTCCATTATCGCATAAGCTATTGAACCCGATGATTCTGGCGAGTTCTAGCTTCTGACTTAGTCACGAGACAGGAAATGTTGTTGTGTTTTTTTTGTATTTGTTGCGAATGTCCGCTAACACTCATTAAACACAATGATAAGGCCTCCATGAGCCACCGGAGAGGCTTAGTGGTCCACACAGCCCTCGGTAATGTTATTAGCTACACCTGTGCTTTGTCTTTGTCCTGCTGACAAGCCAAAATGTCCGCTGTGAGAGAGGTCTGCTGAGGACAAGTTTGAAAATGCCAGTATTCGTTTCACCTTAAAAATGCCAACAGTTTAGAAACGTCGTCTCCACTCAAAGTCTTCCAGAGGTTCTTTCTTCTCCAGATTCCGGAGCTCCACTGTATCACCTAAATATGTTCCCAACGTGTCTCCAACGAGCATGCGAAAAGGTTTTCGGGCGATGCTGAGCTGATCAACTGTCTGCCTACAGGCAAAATCAATGCACATTTTGATTTCGCATTTGTTCTCCACTGCTTCTCACATACATCAGGATTTTAAAGGGGGGGCACCGCGCCCACTGCTCAGCCTGGATGAACTGTTTTATAATGTCCTCTGACAAGGCCGGAGCGTTCAAATGTAGCGCAGAACGCTTGTGTTACATTCTGGGCGTGTGAGGTTTAACAAGGGGTCCAATGAAAGAAGCCATCAAGTTGCATAATGGGAAATGTAGGATCCGGGGCTTTGGGGGCGTCACTCATAGACGGGTGCTTTAATTTTGACCATTATTTTATATCATACATCCGTTTTTCAAAAACGTCCAACTTCATTAACGTGCAATACTAGACTTCTGGACTTTTACAGGCCACGTTGAGTAGATACAGTGGAGGTCCACAGCTCCACGGTGCCTCCCGGAGATAAGACCTGTCGAGAAGGTTCAAAGAAGGAGGCAAATCACTGATCATCAGCTCGGCACAAACACACAAGTCCAGTCAACACATAAACGAATAACTTTTTCTGCTTCTTCCTGTGAGACTTCTTGTCCACGCAAGCGTGTACACCTCTGGAGCAATTTCCTGGGGGACAATTCATCCACTGGCCTGATCCCTGCTTAACAAACACAAGCAGGATTATAAAGCCATTGTCTCCACCACCCCTACACACTTCCTCCCCCCCACCCCCCTTGCCATGCTCCCTTCCTCCCCTCACGGAACCCTGAGCGTCCTCCTGTTGACTACATTTCCTCGATGACGTACGAGTCCACGTACGTCGTCCATGTAGGTGATGCTTCTGAATGAATGAGCGTCCCCTCCCACCTCCATTGCTAGTACTACGGGATGTCTATAAGAGCAGATCGCCGGGAGAGCCCGCTGAATTTCACGAGGTACCGAGGCGCGAGAAGCGAGAAGGGGGACTGACGAGCTACATCACAATCCGAAGCGCCGGTGAGGTTAGACAGCACGTAGCGGTTAGACGTGTAGCGGTTAGACGTGTAGCGGTTAGACATGTAGCGGTTAGACGTGTAGCGGTTAGACATGTAGCGGTTAGACGTGTAGCGGTTAGACATGTAGCGGTTAGACATCGTGTAGCGGTTAGACATGTAGCGGTTAGACATCGTGTAGCGGTTAGACGTGTAGCGATGTAGGATCACATGTGAGCACATTTGCTGCCGTCAAGTCATAATTTTGACGTAGTGGGAAAACGGCAAAACTATGCTTTCTTTATAGTTTGACCCAAGTCGCAAAGTGACGAAACCTCCGCCGGGGGCGACGAAGACCAACCGGGTGAGTTCTCCTTTTCATTGTGCCCGGTTTTCTGCCGTGTGCGGTTTGGCCACGACAGCTGGCGCCGATCCACGTGCGGTCGGGAAACCACGACGGCGGCGAGCTCGTCAAAACCAGTGCGAACGTCACCGAAATGCCCCTCTGCGTGTCACGTCGCGACTGTACGGTAGATCGCCGAGAGGCTGGAAGTTACTGCAGTGTGAGTCACTTTGGCGCACATGGGCAGCGACAGCTGTGGGGGGAAAGGAGAGAGTCAGCCTTGTAGGGTGGAGGCTGCGCCAACTGCATGTTAACCAGGCTGCAGACAGTGAGCGGATCACGACATGCAGCTGATTTCTTCTTCTTCTTCCTCTTTCCAGGGGTATCTGTCAGCCTATGTGGGACGTGTCCTACCGGTCTGCTTCTTGGACTCATTAATGGCCCAACACAGCCAAGGCTGGTGTGTGTGTGTGTGTGTGTGTGTGTGTGTTTAGTCAGGGTGGTTCAGGACAACATGTGTTGCTTGCTGAACCAAAATATATAAAACACATAGCTCATGAATCAACCCGCATGGCAGCCGAGAAATGCGCCGCCGCCTGTGGAGAGACCTGCTTTAAATAAAGTGGCCTATTGTTCGATCCTCACTTTGGCAGGCAGAGATCCTCTCCCCGGTTCGGCAGGTTTTTCCTTTTCCTTGTTTTTTTCTCTCTCTCTCTCTCTCTCCCCCCATGTTGAAATGACATCGTGACGCGTTCTTGAGATGAAGTCAATTTTGCGTCACTCCTGCGCACATGCAGACGACTTCCAATCGCCCATCAGAGGGGCTTTAAAGGCACAACGGCAAGTCGCCTGTATACGTCTACAGCCTGCATTGCGATGTGCTTCTATACCAGGTGGAGGGATGAGGGAGGTGACGGGGTGGGGGGTTGATGACAACTGCCCAGTGCAACTACTGGAGGGGGGCTATGACCAGAATTACAATGAGCAGGGTCCAATAACACCTGCCACCGCTGTTAACGCTAATGGGGCACATCCACGCAGGCTTTAAACGGCTTGACACAGCGCTGGAAGCAACACGGGGGATGGAAGGGATCCGCAGAAGCCCGTCGACGGGCCCAGAGAGCTGAGAGAAGCCGCGTGGCGCTGTCCATGGTGCTGGACCTGGTCTGGGGGCTGGTCCTGGTCTGGGGGCTGGTCCTGCACGGGGCTGCATTAGAACACCGCTGTGGCAAATTATGAAGCTGGACATTTCTCACGCACAAGCGCCAACAACTAGGCTTAGCTGATACAGTCAGTGATCCATAAGAAATGTCTATCTAATATCATGGACACTCTTGAGATGTTATAGGGAATTGGATCAGCATGGCCTTTGATTCTGATCAGTTCTGTAGTTTAACAGCAGGGATATTTTAAACTTTCAGACCTCTACCTAACATGCACCTCTTGCAAATAGAGGGGCGCATCTCTAGAGATATTTAAGGCTCTGTGCAGCAGCAGAAACCTGGTTTGTCTTCAGCACCACGGACAGCGACAGAGTCCAGATACTTTGTCACAGAACAAATTGGCCTACTTTGAATGAATCAGAATCACAGCGAGGGGATTTTTTTTTTTAACATGTATCTTCACATACGGGCAAGAGCTTTACTGCCAATGTTAGTACTAATGGAGGTAAATGCTAGTGACGCCAGAGGACATAGACACAGACACAAATATGACACAGGAACAAGGCTAAGTTAGTGGTATCCTCTGGGTGGAACATCAGCAGCAACTCTTGTTACTTGAAAAAGATTACAGCGCTCCTTCGCCTTTCTAGATTCCTTAAAAAGAAATACCGTTGACATGAGAATACACAAACCACCGCCGCCAACTACTTTACACGAATACAGACTAAATAGCCAGCATAGAAACGTCAGATAAGTGCTTGTGATCGCTTAGATTTCCTGTCAGTCCAAAGGGTTGAGTGCTCCCGTCCATCCACATCCTGTTGCTGACTCATAGGTAATCGGCATGGAAATCAATACTACAAACGCAGCACGTGGACTATGTAACCACCGCTCTGGCCTCACATAGCCTAAGGCCTCTGGCAGGAAAGTCCATATTGTGTGCTACTGTGAAAACTGTGTCATGGCGTGTGATCAGATTTGACTAATGGCTGTGTAGTGCGCCACAGAGATATGCCAGGCAACTGTAAAGAGCACTAAAGAGCTCCTTTCCCTTTGCACTTCACACCTTGATTTGTTTATATAATGCAATTATAGATGACATTTAATTGTTGAACAAAGGGCAGCATCATGGTGTCTCTCTCGCGAACACCCCACCTTCCCCTCTGCATGTTGTTTACCAGCTTGTGTGCGTTCTTGCTCTCTGCAGTCCGATTTAATTCTATGCCACTGCTCTGTTCTATCAGTCAGTGCATCAATACCTTGGCTCTAGACTGCTTACTGCTAAAACCTCCTCCAAAGTACAGTAACAGTCTACAGTCATGGCTACTGACGTCTGGCAAACCTCTGCTCTGTGTGATAAGATTCACCTTTGTGACTGTTAAGAGTTAAGATGAGTGGGAAGATGCTGCTGTACTGTATGAAGTTTCCTTACGGAGCCCAGCACTACTCAAGGCTGCGTCACCAACATCATCAAACCACCGAGGACGTCAGAGGCTACCGCAGCCAATCATATTTCGCCCACTGTCTCCATGGTGACCGTGGCATTAGATTGTTACTGTAGCAACAGCACCACTGGTAACAGTCTACAGCCATGGTCGCTAGGGGACAAAACACACATCTGAACCAGAGTGGTGCAAAAGAAACATGTAGGAATCAGTAAGAGACGGAAAGTTACCAAATACATTTTTAAAATAATTGCTAGAAGATATTTTACAGCAGCTGATGTGGAGCGTCATCATTTAACTCCTTCAACTGATCCAGAAAAAGTAATGAAACAAAAGATTGCCCTGAATCCTGGTGGTAAGAAATACGCAATGTGCAATGCAAAATAAGCCGAACTAATACAAACCAAATAACCTGGCTGCATAAAGTGTACATAGTGAACTCTATGGACAGAGCATAACCATACGCAAGTAGAAATCCTTACATGTCAGAGATGTTCTCTGTTGTACATTTGAGAGGGAATATTACTGCATACCCAAATCCTGCAGTGTCAGGCAGAGGCTACCTGTCCAGCCCTGATGAAATCTTATCCACTCCTGCCAGGAAAAGAGCTCAGGGAACACCCTGAACTTGCTGTGAATCCTATTTGTTGGTCCTTATAGCAGAATGTTAAGTTAATAAGTTTCATTTTCTCACAAACTTTGCAGACTTCTATATTTCCTGAACTTATTTTCCCTTCCAGTGTTCAAATGACTCCCATGTAATGCATCATTTCCTATCAATAAATTTATTAATGAGACATTGAATTTTTGTCAGTAATAATGATTTGAGCCGTTTCTTTAAACAATGAAGCGAAAGCTGAGGGTCACCCACACAGCAGTGGCCTTGGACTTGGCAGGGATTCAATGTCTTGCTCAAGGACCCTTCAGCAGCCTGGCTAACATGGATGCACCGGTTAAAGAAATTAAAGTTTTTATTAAATTGATCAAGACACATATCAACATCATATCCCGAGAGGTGTAGTTGCCATCCTCTGCACTTTAAAATTATAAAGTTATAATCAAATTGCTTTTAATATCCACGGTTGACTTGGTCAAGTTTTAATATTTGTCTTTTACTTTTTCAGCAGTCATAACACAAAATTAGAAGACGTACATGATGATTAAGGGTATAAAGACACAGTGGAAGTGCGTTAGAAGTGCAGCGAAGCATGTGTCTGCATGCAGATGTTGAAAGAATACAAAAAAAAATAAGTTAAACAAACTCAAAGGACTCGAGCTGTACATTCAGTGACAAAACACATGGGAGAAATGATGTAACCACATGACATGATATGGAAATGGTTTTTGATGAATTGTTCTCAAGTGGCCCAATACTCACAATATAATAATATAATATTTCACAAAGATGAGTGTTCCACTTATTATACGATGGTCTCCAGAGTATTATTATTTTTAGCTCTAGGATTTCATGCAACAAGAAATATTCTGTAGAGATAAGGAGGTCTTAGGCTGAAGAGTTAATTCCACATTTACAGTAAATGCCTGTGGCATTTGAGGCACAATGTATCCATCCCTGAAACAACATAAACATGGTTCAGCTAGTTCATCTCCTTTATGCAAAACTTCTTTATTTTTCACTCAAAACTCGGCACAGGCATAACTGTATTATGTACACTTAGAAGATTCTAAGATTTATTTTTATACAAAGGTAACAAAGAGTCATATGAAGTGTTGTGTATTCATGTATGCATAAGTGTGACAATGTTTTGCAACTTGTTGGTAACCTTCTAGAATAAAGTGTGCCACGGATACAAAGTAAGGAACAAATCAAAATAATCATGATATAAATAATATAACAATAAAAATGATTAAGGGTGACTTAAGTTTCTTGGGAGCCTACTCCTAGATTCAAGGTTAAATAACCAGCATGAAGCAGTAACAATTAGTCCCTTATTGTGGGTAAATCTGCACGCTGATCAAGGTCTTGCTGGATTTTCTTCTGATTAACTCTGAATCAGATTGTAATGACACAAAACCAATAACGGATCATTATTAGAGTCGTTTTTACAGGGAAAGCATCATTAGCACATAAATGTCACACGACAGGCAGCCGAAGTCACCGAAAGAGAAAATTAATCACGTTCAAAGCACATTTACATTAATATTCACATCCATATGTAACACATAGCTAACACAGTCACACGAGATGGTAAACTGGTAAACTGACATGCTGTAATTTGTGGGGAGCTATGACTCTATCACTCTCGAATGACTCATATTTCCTCCCTGCTTTTAAAAAAAAAAAAAAATTATTTTCTACTGGCTGGTAGTTTTCCAGCTTTTTAACAATAATGCAGGGGCCTTTGCTCAAATCAATGCTATAACATCTAATCACTGGCTAATCCTCGTACAATAGCAGGATATAGTCTGTTCTCAAGAAGCTTCAGGATGTACTATATCGTCCTTAAGAGTATTTTGGAACTGATGTTCACTTGATATTAGATAAAGTAAAAGGAATAGACCAGAGGTTCTGTTCAGCAGGTATTTGGCACTGAATTCCAGTAAACACACAGAGCTCCTGCTTGTCCCCACAGTTGTGTAAAGTAAAAATAACACAGATTGCACCTTTAATTTATCGTGAATTAATTGATTGCCAAGGGCTTCAATACAGTTATTGTATTAAGTTGTTAACCAAAATAAGAATCTCAAGAATTTAGAAAAACAATTAAAAAAAACCCACATTCAGGGACTTCTTTTCAAAACCTCTTACATTTTTAATGGATTTTGAACGGCCCTCAAAACACTATTAAAAGACACAAAATCCTTCAAGTAAAGCAACAAAGGAAAATCAGTAACCCTTGAAATTTACAGGATTCCCACTTAGTCCCTCTTACTAAACGGAGTATGAAAAGACTAAATTAATTAACAAGAAACGGCAGATCACAGCATGAGGGGAAAACACTGATGGTCCACGGCAGGACAGAGTGGGTTGAGGAGGAAGGTGACTTTGTGACAGCCCTGTGCTGGGGTGGCTCTTGGCCGGATGATCAGGGACAGGCTGACCTCCCACGCAGGATTAGTCATCTCTTTACACCACTTTGTTTTTTTTGGTTTCCCACTAAAGACTCTTATTCAACCTTCTAGAAACCTTCCTTCTACATTGCTGTTTGGCCACCCAGGCTTCATCTCTCTCTCACACACACACACAGAGAGAGAGTCAGCAGCCTCTAGACATATTCATTTATTGTTCAAATATCCACAGGGATGCAGATCAAGGGTTTGTTAAATTCTACGTGACCAAACTAATTCAAATAAACACTTTTACTTTTAACATGAACACAACAGGCTGTTTTGACAAAGTTAACTGTTCTATCATTCTAATTCTCCCCTTAAGGGACCTACATAAAAGGTCTAATTTGCTGTTCTCCTTGTCTTGCAGACCAGCGAAATGTGGAAACAGGAGCCCAGTTTACGTGCTACTTTCACGGTTACACAAGCTATAAAATATGTACAATAGCCAAGACAGGCTTTCTGTGCATGCCTCTTCAAATGCAGAAACAACTTGTACACTGATAACATCCAGCTCTTTTCTCTAGGACCTTCTTCTGAAATTGAAATTGCGCATGCATTGTCACATCAGACGTCCGTTATTATTGCTGTAGCACACACAAAGAAATCTTTCAAGCAACATTCCTCTGCAGCCAAACATTGATTTTTCTTCCCTTCATACTTTTCCCTTAACAGTTTCTCACCCACCTACGGTGTCTTAACGGACGTAAATACAGGCGAGTTCAACCAAATCAGTTGTTTTGTTTTCTTGTCATTTCTACTAAGTTCTAATGCAATCCAGGGGAATAACTGGCAGAAAAACAGAAATGCAGAAAGAGAGAAACACTGAAGGTGCTGAAATACAGACTCAGTTTCACATATCCTCTAATGCCACTCCTTCCCCAGCACAGACCCAGTCACATGTGGCTTTCTGAAATCACACGCCTCAAAGCAACACTGATGGGAAATAAATAAGTTAATATATATATATATATATATGCAAAAATAAACTTGTGAATCAAATCTCCTCCTCTTCTGTTTATTTTTGTTGTAGTGCCATGACTCATAAAATATATTTCAACACTTCGGTCTCTTTTCCACCCATGCCTGATTTCCCTTTTGGACCCGAAAAGTCCAGCAAGGATAAACATATGAGAAGCAAATGGACACTGGACTACGATAAAATCTTGGGATAATGAATTTACTTAGCGAGAGGGTAAATGAAAAGTTGCCCGACATGCAGGAAGGAGCGGGTCTGTGACAATAAAAGATGAGACAGAAAAAGACTGCTGTGACTCAGCCTTTCCCTGGTCAGAGAAATAAACAACTTAACACATCACAGGTGCTGACACGCTTTACCTGCCCACAGCTGAAGATGTGTTATTTCAATCAACCCATCTGGATAATAACGTGCGGTTGTTGAGGGTTCATTAGCTGATGGCTCTTGAGAACTGCTGTAAGCTATGCAAACAAGTGCTGGGCATCAATGGCAACCAGCTGACCACCAGTCAAGGCATATCGATATCAATGTGAGCCTGTGAGTAAGTGGCCTGGGCACCTGTTGTGTTAAGCACAGGCTCAAACCTGTGGCCTCTGCAGAGTCAGAACACCCATAATAAGCATGTCACAAATTCCCCGCCGCGAGCCGTGTCCCCCGGACGATGGCAGAGGAAGTGTGATGGCAAACACATTCAGAGCAGGGAGGGTTCAGGGGGAGAAGGGAAGAGAGGGGGATGCCAAGAGGATAAAAGTGCGTGGAATCAAATTCCTGCCACATCTGGAAAGAATTGCACACACCACTTACAGAAGTACACTGAGCACTTACACTCTGCCAAGCACACTCGCTCACCTGATGCCATGCCCAGCACAGAATTTGCACATTGAGAAGTGTGTGATATGAACGCCTGACAGGACTGCAAATAAGCTATGCAGACAGTGCCACCTTGTGGTCACTCAGCCGTTGACATAGCTGGTAATGAACGTGAGCAAACAGGCCAGGCTGACTGGGGTTCACATGAAGTCAGGCAGCCGTCTGTCTGCTGGCAGAGCTGAACAGATCAGAGCCTCATTAACTAACTCACCTATTAGTTTGCTTCCATGAGCCAAATCAAGTAACCACAATATGCGCTGAACTAGTTCCATCCAGCTACTCAGAAATTCACATTTCTCTTAGTCACATTTATTTAGCCATTATTTTTTCTCTCTATTTTACACAGGCAGTTAGCTAGACAGGTTTGGGGTTTTTTTTTCACTTCAGCCTTGGCTATCCTCTGCGCTCTGTGCATTACTTAATTGTGCACTGCAGCATGTTGATAAGAATGTGATGGTGGGTCACATTAGACTACATCTGCACAAGAAAACCAACCAAATTATTATTATTGACATAACTGTATTATACATCACTGATTATATTTTAATAATTTTTAATATGGATCTATGGCAGAAACAAAAGGAAATACCACAAACATCTATGTTAATAATTTTGATTTAAATTTCACACATTTCAGCCACACTGACTGACGAGTATATCTGTAGTTTTCACTGTAATAACATTCTACAGTGTTAAGCATCCAAGCAGGTTTCCAGACCTCTGCTAGTGTTCTCCCTCCATCGTTAGCGATGTAATATGGGCCCTATTTTACATTAATTATGAATTTTAAATACCCATCAGTTCCATCTAAAACGGTTTGAATTCTAACAACAGTAAGTCATGAATATTGAAAGCAAAGAAAATCTTTAGGCTGCGAGATTAAAAACGGCACACTTTAGATGGGGAGAAAAGGTATCAAACCTCTCCCCTCTTTCCCCCTAAAATAGTCTAACACCAAAAATATATGAAACATCAGCTGAGAGAGAGCTCTGCTGCCCACTAATTTATTCTTGACCACCATGTATCACACATACACGCAAGTACTGAGCTCCTCAAAATAACAGCCACCAGTAGGACACATCATGAGAAAGACGGACATCTGACAGGACGGGCTGCATCACACTGGCCCCTGTTGCCAAGGAGATATGATGGTGGAAAGTAGAGGGATGATCTGACAAGAGAAGCGTTGTAGTTCTAGGCAAATAACCAAACTCACAGAAGATCATACTCACCTGAGAACGCGTGGTGCAACCTGGTGAAGACTCACTCATGGTTCTCGGCATCAGCTGAAGCAATGGTGTCAATCAGTTTCTGCTGTGACTGCCAAACAGCAATAGAGTGTTTATTTATTTATTTGCTTATTGACAGACTCCTTCATCAATAAATAATGAGGATGGCGAGCAGTCGTGACTGGCGCTGCACGCATCTGGGAACTCACACCCTTCAGCCTTACAAACAGACAGCATGGCACTGCGTTGATGAAAAAACACACTCGTACAAGGAGAAGTGGTCCATTTCTGATTTATTGTTTCAGTTTTCACAATTGGACTACAGCAGCAAGACAGAGAGAGAAGGTTATGTCATAATGCATCACATTTGTATTATCCACATTTTAGCAAAATAGAAAAAAAGAACTAAGTGCTTCACACATGACCGTCTTTGAAAACACAGCATGAAGGGTAACTCATTTGAAGTGTCTGACAATAAACCGTGTATTATCCAAGGACCAGTGGATTGCATTTGATTAATGCCACCCACCCACATTATCAGACACTGTAATTCCATACAACGTGCTCAAGGTCATCCCTTTCACTTTCTCTCTCAAACAATCACAAAAGCCGTGGCTCCATTACAGAAAGGG
>JAVQJF010008477.1:0-30345 GCA_036023855.1 Gadopsis marmoratus
GCGACAGTGGCAAGGAAAAACTGCCTTTTAACAGGCAGAAACCTCAGGCAGAACCAGGCTCTTGGTGGGCGGTCATCTGCCTCGACCGGTTGGGTAGAGGCTGATCACATTGACTTTTAGGCTCCAGGTTTCCTTGAGGGCTGATAAGTGTGCACTGTGCTGGAAATTCATGTTGTCTTAAGAATGAATATGTTCTTGTCAAAGCAAGCATAGCAGAGCATTATTAATACTGACATGTATGCTGTAGTCTATTTATTTTTTTGTTAAATCAGACTATTATACACTAGAGCCATCGTCGGGTTTTCACTATTTCCCTCAGAAAAATGCAAATTTGGGATATGATAGCTCCAAAAAAGCAAACTAATTTCTATTCTGTCCAACCAGAAACTACATAGAAAGAAATAAATAAGGACATGTGAATGTAACCCCTGTTTTTTTTGTGGTGTTGCTCAACTCGCCTCAGTTCCTTGCTGTGGTTGTAAATTTGATAAACATGTCACTCTCCTTCCGACACAGTTTGTGGTAAATCTGGCAGCTTAATATGAAACACCTCCTGTGTGTGTTTTTAAGCTTAAGGTAAGATGGAAACAGAGAGGCTGGTGCACTGTGGCCGGTACGAAGATTAAACAATGTTTCTGTGGACAGGAACGTAACTTATTCTGATTTACGATTGTCTGTCACTTCTAGATTTCCAGGAATTAAAATATTGCAGCAAATACAGAGAAAGAAAATTACCTTCAGCTTTTAACAGTAAACCTCCACGGCCTCTACTAAATGACCTTCCTTGACCACATCACAATATCTTTCATCAGCATCATATGATGATTCATACCTTACCATGTGATGCTAGAGCTCCATCTTATTTTCAGGGAGCTACTATGTAACAAAGATAACATTCTTGATGTATACCAGAGCACATTCCCATGCCGACTAGCCTCCCATGGCTTTTCTGAGCTGAATACCGGCATTGTCACATTGTGTGCCCTACATTGACCAACATGCTGCAACTTCAGGTCACTTCTTGAAGAAATTCTAAGCAGCTAATGTATCACAGTACGAAGGCACATTTCAAAACTGTTGCACAAACGAAGCAACATACAGTCTGTCTGTTATTTATTTTTGTGCACCTTTAGCAGTTAACTAGTGGGTTCAAACCGAGAGGCAACATGAGTGCCACAAAGGGGTTATTTTTTGGGTCACCACCACTTCCCATATTTGCTCAAGCTGCTCAGGAAACATGCACCCCTGTGTGCACCAACTCACTGAGCTGCGGAGGGGTGCTGCTGCGGCCTGCCAGACAGAAGCACTGAGATACACAGACCGCAGAGGGAGCAGGCAGAGATGGTTGAGTGTGTGTGTGTGTGTGTGTGTGTGTGTGTGTGTGTTTGTGCATAAGGTGGGTAAAGAATGGGGGGAGGGGGTTGATGGGCAGAAATGTTATCTAGGGTACACTGCACTTCCTCATGTGTTAAGAGTGAACCTTCTGTTCTCAGTGCAGGGTGTCAGGTCAGCAACAGGCTAGATGCAGTTCCAGACAGGCAGCGCTCAGCACTCCAGCAGATGGCTTCCATGAATATAAAAACACTGAGCAAACTTCATAGACAAACAACATTTTCATACTTTGTTTGATTTGTAACGTTTTATAGTGCTTTCCCATGTAAAGAGACATTGTTTTGTTCGGTTCCATTTGTTAGAAATTTAAGAGAATACTTTGACATTATGGGGAAAACGCCTTCTTGCTCTCCTGTCGAGAGTTAGGTGAGAAAATCGATGCCACTCTCATATCTTGTCCCTTTAATATGAAAGTGTAGTGAGGAGACAGTTTAGCCCTTTCCCACCTGCTTCCAGTCTTTTTGCTAAGTGAAGTTGACACACAGATGCGAGAGTGGTAACAATATTCTAATAGAGCTCCTGGAAAGACAGAGAATTTTTTATATGAAGGATAAGATGCTTGAAAGAAGAAATTCTGACAAAGCAGTTTTGTACCTGTCCATGTTGATCAAACTGCTTTATAAAGCTGGTAATTCTAGTTTCAAACATTAAGTTACTCAGAACCAGTAATAAAATCTCAGTAACAAATTATAGTATCTGTGTGCTAATCTCAAAGGATATCTTGAAATGATTAGCCAGTCTTATAAGGAATGAAATATGCACAACCCTTGCGAGTTAACAAAAATGTGTGAGAGCCATGTCTTTGTGTTTACCTTTTATAAAGGTAATTACAGATGTCAACATCCTTGTGCAGTTAAGATAATCATTAATCTGACCCATCAGCGTTCACCTCAGGCTTGATGCCATGTTGTTTGTGTCAGCACATAAAAGGGATGCTGCCTTTTTTTATTGGCCCATATTTATGGGCGTGAAGCAATCGTTTGAGAAACGGATTGAAGGATAACGTCTAACAGATGTAACGCAAAGCTGTAATTCAATGTTGTGATGCTTATTTTTGACTTTCTCACACCCAAAGTGTGTCACAGAATGAGCTGATTTCTCATTCAACCTTAAGGATGTCAACAGAATTCATACTGTCGTCCCATTTGAAACAATTGTGCATTTAATAGAATTAATTTTATTCTATTGTGTAGATTTAACAATATTATTTTGATGAGAAACTCTTCAACGACAGAATAAATTATCCTCTCCGGTTTTAGTGTTTTATCAACTCCACAAAACAGTTATCCGTTCAATAGGACTGCTTCCTCCCGTGGAATATTTTTCCGAGCCTTTCTGTGTGCCGGAACATTCGATTGGGCAAGAGGATCTCACCTGTCGCTCATCAAATATTTAACTACTGCTGCAAGGCTGACAAAAGCAACGTATTGAGTTCATTTTAATCTCCAGTTTCCTCGGATCTGGCACACAGGTCATGACACAGTTAACTGCGCCAATCGTGCCATTCATTCCATTTCAAGCTATTGTTCGCTCCACTGTTCTGTCTGACCTTAACTAAGGAAACATTGTGCATTCTTATGCTGCAATTAAACCCAGGTGATCACAGTACATTGTGCTTTATTACCAATGATACCTTTTATACACTCAATCGGAAAGTTGAGTGGCTTTCCTTATTACAACAGTTACGTCTTCAAAACTACCTCATATTACCATCTTACAATAATGATACACAATCCAGTGATTACTCAACGTTGGATATCCCTTATTTACATACTAATCCTTGCAGGACTGGATTTGTACCTTCAAAGTGCAATGAACTGCAAACACAGCAGAAGCTTGACTCTTTTCTTCTCTTTCCAGATTTTAAAGTTATATTACCAAAACCTTTTTAAATCTTTCTGACACTCTAATTATTGTTTGTGCTTATTGTATGAAAGTCAGCTGTCTGACTTTATATTAGTTTAACTGTTGTCATTTTTCCTTTATGCTGGGTGTCTGGAAGGTATTTGAGGTATTAAAGGTTTTCTTTGTTCTAAGATCTCTGTTGAAACACATCTCAATAAAAATACCTGATAAAATAAAGGATCTATTCACATACAATTTTAAAAAATGTTGTAGCTCTTGTAAAGCATATGTATAATATGTACATACAGTAAATTCCCATATGTTGCAGGAGCTCAGGTGATCAGTGCATTGGACTGCGGAATTTCAAGCAAGCTGTTTATCGTAGTCCCTCATCCCCTTAACATATGGAGTAAATGAGAGAGGAAACCTGGGAGATCATGCATGACCAGAGACAGGAAACAGGGTGTGAAGACCTTCAGTAAAATGAGACACATGATCAGCTCTCTGCTTCAAGCTCCAATAATAAACTTAGGAAATTATTTTGTGAAATCATTGTTGTTTCTAGTGAAACTCATTTTCTTTTGTCTCTTACATATCTTCTCAACGAGGCTCTAGCAAAGAACTTCAGCTGTGTAAAGCGGGCTGGACTCTGATTATTTTTGAGAAATCTTGGGGAAGACATTCTTCAAAAGAAACTACAACCACAGCAACTCAGTGAGAACCAAGGCAAGAGTCTACATATTGGCGACTCTGTGAGGCTGTACTTTGAGTTACGTCACCATGCTAACATGCTGGTAAGGACAATGCTAATATGCTGAAGTCATTACGATTCATCTTGTGGGACCCATGAATATCTATACCAAATTTCATACCAATCTGTCCAATAGTTGATGAGATATTTCACCAAAAATAAAAAACTGTCTGCTGGTGGTGCAAGAATAAAGGTCAGGGGACCATGAATAAATTTGCATGGCAATTCAAACTATTTTTTTTTTTAACTATTTCAGTGTGGATCAAAGTAGTGAACCATACGACAGACCAATTTCGCCATCTCTCTGGATTCTCTGGACACACTGATTATGGATGCTGGGGTGATAGTGTGCTACATAGTAAACATACAAACACACAATATGTTATCTAAGCAATACAGTTTGCTGATTGTGTGAGAACATTTTAGCAAGATGCTTTGTTCTGATAATGACGTACCTTCGTCTTTGTAACGACATACTGTAAATGTAGGTGGTTGCAGCTCTGTGCTGCTGGAGAAAACAGAGGAACTATATTTTTTAAAGGAGTTTCCTAACTCTTTTAAAACAAGACAGCATGTTTTTATGTTTCTCTTTAATATTCCACACACAAATGATTGACACTTGCCCTGAATCGCAATTTCTCTGACAGAAGGTTTGTATCAGGATTCTGAGGGAACCAGCTGGTGCAGCGACACGTGATACTGAGACCTTCACGTTGTATAGCTTGTGCTACGCGATGGCGCATACCAGACATATGTATATGTTGCTTTACAGACCGTGTGAGGAAGGACTGTAGTTTGAGGCGCTTTTTTCTGCTGGTTTATGTCATATTCCAGAATCCACAGTTGTATTGTGAATTCAGTCACCTGCATATGATATAGAGGCTATAAGTGAATATTTTTTGTTCATCTGTGGTACAAGTAGATTGTTGGTATTATGAGGTTTAACATCCCTGAAGGTGGACTGCCCTGAGGATACTATTTGTTATTTTAGGGATCCATGTTAAAGCTGTCTGAAACTCAACAGGACGTTTGGAGGTCATTGACCAGAAATGTTTTAAATCAGACTCTGTTTACTTGACTTTGTTTTTATGTAATTAAATGTAATTCTGGAAAACACAAAATAACTCTCAGAATTTTTCTCCCATGACAAGAATCAGTAATTTATTGATTCTTGTCATGGGAGGTGAATCGGGATTTAACACAAACACTGTTGTTTTCAGTGTAAATCTAAATCTACATGTTCCACGAAACGTCAGTTTATTCTTTTGAGTGGCCGATCTTATTTTGGGTGGATTCCTGAAAACTTTGGGGAAAAGTGGATTTGCTTTTTCAACATTTTCAAGACTGAAATTGAGGTTAAAGAACTTGAGACGATGAGAGTGTTTTGCGTCCCTCCCACTGACCGCACTGTACACAATGCTGTTATCTCTTCACCTTGAACACCAAACATCCTGTTTCTGCATTCATTACTTTGAGAGTAAGGATATCAGCCTTCCTTCCCTTTCAATCTGAGCTGTTTACAGCTAAATAAACATCCATATGGACACATGCACAGTCTCTCTCTCAGTGTTACAGCCCTGATCATTAAACCATTGTTCATTTGCACATTTAACTTGAATTAGAATCTAAACCACGCTGCACCAGAAAGCAATTAAGTGTATTACCTAAAATATCAAACTATTCCTTTAACATTAGATCACCCCAGTATAAGACAGTAATGATGTATTGAAGGGCACAGAAGGGCTGTGTGATACCTGCCTAAATGACTTCCTGTAAATTAAGCCTCTCATTTTGATGAAAATAGTTTATCTTCATGCCAATAGAAATCCCTCTTTGTGCGAGGCATTCATTGCACATCTTTGTTTGATAGTAAACAACAACCCATTTCCAGGTAAGCGTTTAGACTTGTCATATCAGGAAAGCACGGGTGTAACTAATTGCATGAATAATGGCTCTACTCCATTAGGTGTACAAATATGCTGTGCCAGTTAGCTAGCAGGCACTATCATTCATCATTCATATTATTAATAACACCTGTGCCTTACATGTCAAAATATCTGCCATGGAAAAATGAAGCCAGTGGATGGAGCCATGTCAGCAGCAGAATTCACCAAGCGGTGCATGCAGCCTTACTTTTAGCAACACTCCACCTTACTAATGATAGGCCAGCTACAGTAATTAGCATTAGCTTGCAGTATTTAGCCAAGTATAAGACGCTGCAAAAGACGGTCAGCTCAGGTTGTAGTTGGGCAGAGGTTATATGAGGTCATTAAAGGTTTTCTAATAAGGATGATGAAGAGGGATACAGGTCATGTGGGAAAGATTAGAAAGGTTGTCAAGCCGATCTTTTTAACCTCTTGCCAAATTAATATGTAATTATGATGCCACTTTTACTGCTAATTACCAGTTAACCAATTAGGCATACTGACAGATCCCAAAACACTCAAGGGATAATTTAGTGCAGTCCACAATTGGTAGTTATTAAATTTTTTGGCACTAAATGTAAGTGTAGTCAAGTACTGGCCCAGAGAGACACATTTCTTATGCTGCTTTTCTGATAAATATTAAAAGAGTTATAGGTAATAAACATATAATAGGTTTGACATGCAGCAATTTAAGTTTATTTTATTTGTTTTTTACTTTATGGCCTTCTCATCATATGGGTTTCAGCTTGTTTTGATGAGTTGCGCAATAACATCGTACAGGACTTTATCTTTTTCGTGCTACCTCCTTCTCACCGTTGTGGTGTCCCTGAATCCCTGCCATGTTTTCCCTCTGAGGGCAGAGAAAACACACATCTGCAGTGAAGCTGGGGAATGACGTGAGTGTCCGGTGAGAGCAGTGATAACCTGAGAGGGTCTCCTTCCTGTACAGCTGTGCTAGACCGGCACAACAACTCTTGTGAATGAATTATTTACCAAAGACGCGTGTGCACACACACACACACACACACACACACACACACACACACACACACACACAGAGTGAGGTAGCGGTGACACAGATACCTCTCTTTTCCTTGATATGTAGTGTGGTCACTGTAGTTGGACATTCCATTTTTTGAAGGAAGGAACTAGCAGTGTTATCATGACAGAGGGAAAAACATCCTGAGAGTTAATACTTTCTTAGCCCACCCCCCACCCAGCACTATTGCAGCCACCCCGCTGGCTTTTAATATACAACAGCTGAGTGACCTCATGAGAAATTTGTGAATGGACAGTCCGGTCGGTTCCCTTATCTGGCTCCGCAGATTTCAGCCCCTTGTAGGAATATGAGACACAATAACAGTGAGGCAGCACATCCTGCTTTGCTCAATACATAATGGATAATTGTGCAATCAGTTGTTGCAAATATACAGTGAGGTTGTGTAGGAATCTCAGTTCATGCCCTGATACCAGCTGCAGATAGCTGCTTTACACTAACAGTGTTTGGCTGGAGCTGGGCCATTTTATTCATGTCCTCTTACGCCACACTAACTTCACCAACAAACAAAGCGATGATGTGGATAAAAAGCACCATGGGAAAACTGAGGCTCCATGTAATTAAATATATGTGCATTAAAATAATCTCCTGACGCTGTTTGCTCATGGTTGATCCTCACGTATAATTCACCATGACGCATCTGTGAGCATTTCACCATCATCATCTCTGAAACATCACATTCATTACATCTTTTGCACTTTTTATAAATCTACTTTAATCTTATTATTTTAAATGTGTGAGCAATACCTCATTCCTTTATTTCTCTTAGAGGCTCTGTAATGTAATTTATCACACTATTTTTCAATCAGTCTATACAAAACCAATTTCACCGTGTTAATATTCATGATTTCATGCCCCATATAATACCTGTTTCTGTTTACTATCTCAATCTCTATCAGTAACCCTAGAACCATTTCCTCCTTTGCTTTATCAAAACATGTAGAGCATCTTGATATATTCCACCTCCTATTGTTGTGTTGTGTGTTTTTTGCAAATAACAACATGAATCAGCTGCAAGCATGTTTTTGTTAACCCTCACTGATGTTCCCTTTCCCCGTTTTGATGTGTTCATGGCTCCTCTAGGATAGGGAGGGTTGCATACTTCCTGCCACGACAAGATGGATCAACAGATTCCTTTAACTGATGCCCTTGATGAAATAGAGACGTCTCTGTGTAGTCTGGAGACATGCTGGTTCATAACATTTCTGTGATGTTTGTGAGAGCAGATGTACTTGATGTTGGATCTGCTTGTGCATGTAACAGTCGCTAGTTGAGGTGTGCAGTTCTCCCCGTGGGTGATCTGATAAGGTAGAGTCGAGAATTGCAAACCAATATACTGTCACACCCTGTGGACACACTGGTTCAAGGCAATTAGCCTTACAATTAGCCTTGTTGCAAGTCCATCGTGTGTAACATTATGATATGAAGACCAGTTTCTGAATTCCTCTCCAATTAATCAAACGATAATATCCTAAAACCCAGTGCATCAAGCCCATGCACTATATATCACACTGTCAAACAAAGAATCCTGTAGCACCAGAGCATGTTTGAACAACTGCATCAAAACAACGTAACTGCCAGGTGACACATAATCACACACACATCATACAAGTTGTTTTGCGTGTTGGGGTAAGATCTTCCCTGCAACCCAGCAGCATATCCTGCAGGTGACTGACAGATCAGACCGACAGGCTGAAAGGAACATTGCTTACATTCTGTGCCCAGAGGCTCCAACAGAACTCGATATCACCTCCTACTCCTGCCAGACCTCAGCTCCCCTTCCAGACACCACCCAAAGTGAAACGAAATGAAATGAAAGTCAGCCGCGGGCCTCGATGACTACAATAACCATCCAGTGTATTCTGCCCTGCACGCCATGTCATTGTTTGTTTATTGTGCATCACTTAATACTTTATGTTTTAATCACACCTGGACTTCTATTTCTATTTTACTGCTTTTGTCTGAGAAAACTCAGAAGCACATTCGCTCTGAGTCTATACCCCCCACCTCCTGCGTCTGATCACCAAATGCCAGAGGAGTTGATTCGCCAGTAAATTGTTGTTGTGTATCACAGAAGTCAATCTTGACTGCCAGCATGTAACTGACAGGCTTGTATACGCAGCCTTTAAAAGCTTGGGGCACATGACAAGAATATGAGATAAAACTGCGACAGCCAGTGAAACAAGCGTATCTATTAAATCAATGTGTGTGTGTGTGTGTTTTGTTTACATGTGTAGTGGTGTATTAAAAATGCAACCAAGCCCTTGTGTTGATTGGTAATAGATATTTTTCTCTTTTTTCTTTGTAGCCAGGTTAGATAGTTATTTGTGAACTGACAGTCCTGTTTATGGGAAACCACAATTTGTTATCTCTGAGTGACACACCGAATTAAATCTGACAGTTTAACAAGCCAATCACTCAGCTTCGTACTAATGTGTGCATGCACCTGTGTTCGAGAATGTGTCTTTCAGGATTTCTGCTAATCTTTTCTGATGTGATTAGACAAATGAGTTGAAAGAGCAAGCTAGATTCTCTGTACGCATGATTCTGCAAGGCACTATTGCTCCGTGTCCTTTTCGCTCACACACCAAATAACATCAGGAACTGTGGGAAGTTTAGGGTGTGCCACCAAGTGATAAGAGAGACAACTTGCTGCTCTGCCTCTTTTTTGAGTTCAGATTTTGGCAGTGTTTGGGGAGCTGATCTTAGAGTGTTACTACCACTTAGTGGTGGGAGTTATAGCTTAAAATAAAACAGAGGTCAAATGGTCCTTCGGCCTCATCCCTGCATGAGATCATGAGGAGATCTTTAGGGTGGAGCTGTACATTGTGAGAACTTATTGCTGGTTTAGTCAGATCACATCTGATCACACTTAGTGTATACTGTATGTTCCCAACCTTTTCTGTCAGCCATAGCTGATGAACTCAAGTACATTTTCATTGACACCACCCTCATGTTCCAATGTGTTCATTTTAATTAATGTTAAACTGAATATTTTTTAACACCAGCAATTACATAAAAGACAATATTGTTTCATACAATTGAGCTGTCAGTGTTAGGTCTGTCGCTTGCATTCACACTTGGAGCGGGAGAAGCTCGACGTGTACACCATTTATTCATTACATTTACAGTAGATAGTCTATTCATTTCAGCCATTTAGGCATTACTTTTAGCTAACCATTTCAATTGTGTGTCCATTACTTAACTTTTACACCAATTTATCCATTGCTTCAACCATTTAGGCTACATTACTTTTAGCTATCTGCTTAAACCATCACTTTAGCTAACTATTTAAATTGTTTAGCCATTACATGTAGCTATATACTTCAACTAATGAGTATTTTAACAGTTTATCCATTATGTTTAGCTATCTGGTTCAACAGTGTATCCATCATCTTAGCTAACTATTTCAACTGTTGATCCATTACTTTTAGTTATTTCAGACATGTCTGTTTTTAGTTATGCCTATTTATCTGTCCTGTCTGACTCCATTTGGTGAGCTGGCTGCCTGGTGTGACTGGGTGTGTAGTACTACTATATTATATAGAGATTGTTTCTGGATGCCAAGGTATTTCCTGCCGGTGCAGTGCTCTGCCTTCAGTCTGTTTGTCCATTCTTGAGGAAATTAGACTTCCTAGAGTTCCTAAAGAAGTCAAAGATGTGTCATTAAAATTACAGAGAATATGTCTGTTTTTTAAACACATCAGCAAACGTCCGTGACATGAGGCATTAGTCTTACAGATGATGCCTCTATATTCACTTGGCAGCTTCACATATGACATCTACTGACTTAGTGTCTGACCAAGTGAAATGGGGGGGGAACAAGAGGTAAAAACATGTAACTACAGCTTTAGTACAACAGAGGGCACTATTGCTCAGTTATCCCTAAACAATGACAATTCTGACATCTTTTGATCTCTTCATTTTCAGTCACATTTATCTATTGATTAAAAGCTTTCTACCTATTAACCCTGAATGACGGTTATTCTCCAAGCACAGGTCCTTTATCTACCATGTATGCGTCTGCTCAAACTGCAAGTTTCATTTAAAGAATGCGTTAGAAATGTTTAAAAATCCTCTGTCCCTGTCTTGAATGCACCTACAGGGACATTAAGATGTCCTCCTGGCCTCCTCCAGCGTTAATGGGGAGGATTTTCTAAATGTACCCCCTAGCATTACGTGTGGAAGTGTGGAAACATCTCTGACGAGGACGCGAGTCGTTTCCTCTAGTAAGCTATAATTAGCTGGGTTTGTTGCCCTTGATTGTGCGACAAAACGTTGTGTTCTCGTGCACTCAGACAGACCAGCAGCTTTAGATTTTAGGTCGAGCATCAGTGGCTGCAGTCCTCTCTCACAGTAACACATCCTGGCACAGCGTAGACCAGGGTTGGCACAATGTTGTGACATAATCCTCAAACAAAAGTCACCAACGTTCATTTAGACAAGACTGACCCCATAAACGTTCACAAGCAAGACTGACGTTACACAGCACTTCTCAAGTGCTAGTGTGACTATCATGAATGATTGTAAGTCATGAAAATGTGGGGAAAAACATCCAGAATCCTGTGGGTGGTTTTTTTTTCTTCCAAATCTCTCAGCTTTTCAAATTTGCCCTTTACTTTGTTGTCGTACTGGCCCACGCCGGCCTTGGCATGGCTATTATGAGCAGTGAGCGCTGAATACAACTAAGAAAATACCCAAGGTTGGAAGGGCATTGTTCCTATAGGACACTCACACAATGACCAAGGCTGAGAAAGTATTGTTTTCTTTGTGTAAGACACAGAGAAAGGAAATGAGAGGTGTATGATACAAAGAAACAGACAAACTGTGAGGGGACAGACAGGTAGCAGAGAGTGGGTGTGGCTCGTTGTCGTGCTGTCTCTCCTAATTCATTTCAGGTGCGACTGATGGATGGCTGACCAGGTGCGCCAATCAGCCCAGCAGCCATAAAGCCGAGGAAGAAGCAGAGGGCGCTGTTTCGTTCTGTTTTCTTGTAGTTCTTTGGCTGCCGTCCAGTCCCTCCTCCCGCACTTGAGCTTGCAATCATTGTGTGTACATATTGTCTTTTTTTACTAAAAGAAAGTAATAAACCCTATGTTGGTTTATCACGTCTTTGGTCTCAGCATCCCTTACTCCTTTACGTTATCGTCCCAACACAAATGCACTCAGGGATGGTAATGTGCGGAAACAACAAATGGTGATGAATGCAGGAGACCTTTCATGTCGAACACAAGCACGTTAAAAGTCAAATAAAAAAAACACACACAAACTGTGTTAATCTGTCAGTATTTTTATTTTATAAAACTAGTTACATTTATTGCAGGTTTAGTGATACACTTTCAATAAAATACTGTTATAAGCATAAAGGAACTGTACAAGTGTTCTGACTGATGTGAGAGTACTGCCTCCTTACCAGGCATTCAGTGTGCCAACAAAACGATAAAAAAAAAAAATGAGAGAGAGAATGAAAGAAGAAGGAAAACATTTGCCGATTCAATTATCTAAAAAGTCCAGATGCCATTTCCTGCAACGGAGGAAGTGGGTGGATTGCTCCTCAGGAAGTAGGCGTATCCTCGTGTCTCGGCTCCCCAGACCTTTTACTCGCTGTGTCAACATGATAGCATTCCTCCGGCCGTCCAAAGAGAGTTCCAAAATTATCATACAACCTTCATAAAATATATCAGCACTCTATTGCATGTGTTGTCATTGTTCCTAAAGTGTCATACTTGTGGAAGGTAAACAAATGCTGTACAGTGAAAAGACTCGGGGGTCAAGTTGCTGGGAAATGTGTGGGGTCAGACAGGTGGCGTGCTGTAGCGGATCTCCGCGTTGAACTTGTCAGGCGTCTTGGGCAGCCGAGGCTTCTTCAGCATGTTGTGCTTCATGATCACCTCCTCGTTAGCGTAGATCGGGGTGTCGGTGTCGTCGGAGTGGTACCCTGACTGGTATCCGCTCGTCTGATTGGACGACTCCGAGGCCAGAGACTCTTTGCTCTTACAGCGCAGCAGCTGGCTGAGGAGAGAAAACGGGAAGGGGACATATATTTAACATTAGATTTGCAGCTGAAAACAAATCGAGACATGTGTGGTTATTATATGAGTAATAGTGGGCAAAATGTAATGATGCTGATGCTTAGTCCTCACCTGAAGTTGGGCGTAGTTGTCAGCTGTTGATTCAAACCTTTTACTTCCTCCGATGAGAAGCACATACCACTGTCTGTGCGGCCCTCCTGTAGAAGTGGCAACAATTGAAATGAACACTGGTGGTTGGTGATAAAGAGAGCAACACACATTCATAGTTTTTAGTTTGTAAAGTAGGGCTGCAATTATTATTTTCATGAATGATTCATCTGCTGATGAATGTTGCGGCTATAACATGTCAGAAAATAATGAAAAATGCCCCTCACAATTTCCTAAAGCCCGAAGTTGCATCCAGAAAATGCTTGTTTTAACCGATCATTACATTTATTTGTTTTTTTGCAGAATTGTTTTTTGTTGAACTAATTGTTTCACCTCTAGTGCAAAAAGTTATTTTACACCACGTGTCATTTAATATCAAGCAAATCATTGATTGTTCTTATCTCAGTGAGGCTGCCGTTTCTACTAAGCTACATGAGAAACTTAATTTAAAGAAATTGTGAAAAATAAACATAGGATGAACTTTAAAAAATGTCAAAGAGAAAAGCAAAAATGTATGTATACCAGTTCATGGATGAGGACATTGCTGTATCATACAATAAGTTGCAAGTTTACTAAGTTTACAATCTAATGCAATATCATATATCATAATACATTTCCGTTGCCATGTCAGAGAGGGTTGATTCTGTTATGGTCTGTGTCTGTGTGAGTGTTTGTTTACTGTTTTCTGTTATTCGTCCTGTGTACTTCTGGCCTTATGGTTTACAGCCTTGTTTCTCCTGTGTTTGAGTCAGTGTCCTTGTCTGACCTTGGCCTTGTGTGTCCCTGATTGTTGATTGGTTTCACCTGCTCCCAGTGTTCACCTGTCCTGTATTCCCTCATTAGTGTCGTGTCTACTTATACTGGTTCAGTTGCCATTTCTCAAGCTTTACTTTGTGGCTGCGTTGTATTTGACTGCAGTACATTTAATGCATTTCTAATATTTCATGTAAATTGGGAGGGACATTTGAGAGCTGATTCTCGGAGCAGTAAGTAGATGAAATCTGTTTTGTGAATGTGTGTTGATTGTGCAGAGTCACAGACACACACCATGACACTGCTGTGCGCCACAGGGATGTCCTCAAACGTCTTCACGCTGAGGGGCCGACTGCACCTCTCACTTTGCTGGGTCAGGCTGCAGAGAAGGTAGGTGATTAAACAAGAGTCACCGCTGAGAATTTCAATCGAGTGACAGTGGAGAGAGTGAGGGTAAGATTATCATGCTGACCGAAGGGACGGCGGGTTGTCGTAGTGGAGCTGAGCTTCCAGGATTTCCCCACTTTGGGGCCTGCTGTAAGGGATCCTGGTGTCAGGGGTCACTGGAGATCCTTCTGCCACGCTGCCTGCTGTCAGAGGGATGTAGTCCTTCCCATCCTGGAGACCAAGAGTACTTGACTTATATCACCTCAAATACACACTAGGTCAATTAATGCCACATAAATGAGTAGAAATATGAAGTAATTGAACTTGCAAGAAGATCAACTAGTGATATTGAGTTGTGGAAGAAGATATTTGACTTAAGTAAAAGTAGCAATACCACAGTGTTAATTTATTTGTTAAATGTTTGTGGCATTAATCTGGATCTGGAAAGTAACTAAAGTTGTGTGAAGTGTAGTGAAGTATAAAGTACAATTTGTGCCTCTGAGTTGTAGTGGATTATACTAAAGTACAAGTACCAAAAAAAATTTACTTAAGTATGTAAATGTCGTTAATTTCCTCTACTGGTGATATTCAATGTCTTCCAGTAACTGCTTGTCCCTGTGCTGTAGTCAGCTTTTTCTGACCAACTTGTTTGCGTCAGCCTGTTAATGCCGGGTAATGACTTCCTAAATTTCCCAGAATTACTTGGCAAAGCCGGGTAATTGGGCGTGAACTTGTTGCAATCAGCTGTCCATTAGTCCCGTGTACATGGAACACTGACAGCCATAACAATAGCATAGTGAAAGACAGGCACTCAAAGATGTTGCCAAGGAGACTTGTGTGCCTTTGATCAAAATGGCAAACTGCTGTCAGCGCAGACACTGGTGCATCTGCCTCCTGTGTGATTGATCTCTCCGTAACTGTTGAATGTTGAAACGGCTTCTATTTTTTTCAATGTGACTGACGACAATATTTCAAGGAACTTCAATGTTGTCTGCTGTTGAACTACATTGCTGTGATTACAACGCCTAAAGTCTGACGATATTTATGGGCACAGTGGACAAACCTGTTGCGCGCTGGCCTGTAGCATGTTGCCCAGATGTTCAACCAGCTCTGCAAATGTTGGCCTGTCTGTGGGACGATCCAGCCAGCAGTCCAACATGGTCTGGTATCTACGAACACAAGCACATTGGATCACAGTGAGATGGTGGATGGAGCTACATTTCTGAGACCTGCTTAACTGCATCATGTCAACTTTCCCCTCACATCTCAGTGGTGGCGTATTCTGGGGGTCTCATCCTGGTGCCTTCCTTAAGCCTCCTGCAGAAAGATTCGTCGATGCAAACACCCGGATATGGAGATGCCCCTATAGGAGATGCGACAGAGGTGTTATTGTAGGTACAAAGTGGTCATTATGTGGCTAGTGTTTAGTGTACTGGTGAACACTAAGCTTACCCAGAGAAAAGATCTCCCAGAGGAGGACTCCAAAGGACCAAACATCACTTTGTGTGGTGTACACCCGATCGAAGATGGTCTCAGGAGCCATCCACTTCAGAGGGAGACGTGCCTGTAGCAAGACAAAGATGTAAGTTTCATGGCTTCACAGACCTCTCATTGACCGCTGTGTGCTTGATCATCTACGTGTCAGTTTTGGGGACTCACATCCCCCTTGCGCACATAATCAGGGTCCTTGTAGACATCTCTAGCGAGGCCAAAGTCGCAGATCTTCACCACATTGTTCTCTGAAAGCAGGATGTTTCTGGCTGCTAGATCTCTGTGGATACACTACACAGTGGACAGAAATATTGGAATTCACATTCACGTGTAAAGAGAAATTGTTATCTCCAGTCTTGGCTGTTATTTAGACATCGTGCATACACGGATGTCTAAATAACTGTAGTTTCACCTTGCGAGAGGACAGAAACTCCATGCCTTTGGCCACCTGGAAGCTGTAGCTTATCAGGTCCTCCATGGTCAGATGGTCATCGTCGGAGCTCTCTGTGGTCACACAATGCATTTTTACAATCCTACATGTGAGCCCTGAGCAACATCGCACGTATCAAGCAGTGAACTAGTGCGAACGTAAAAATGTGTCATTCTGAATTCACCTTCCTGAGTGTCCACGTTACTGCCTGAATCCCTGTCTCCAGCTCTGGAGCAGACAGCCGTTCCTGTGCAGATGTCCAACTGGGCGATCTTCCCCAGACCCAGATCCCCTTCTGTCACATCCTCCACTTCAGACGCCCACTTCTGGCTATCCACCCGCTTCCTCTGTTGACCATGGGGAAAACACAGACATCAGTTAAGAGGAGAAAAAGAAGTTAGATTCATAATATTTCATTCAGGTTGCAGGTGTGTTTGGATCACAATATCATCCATGTGCGATACAACCTATGGGTCATATTGGCGTAATGGTCTGTGGTCAGTGATGTGTCTGATGTGGTTCCACTAGGCCCAGCCCACTGCACACAAAGGGTTGGCCGCAGATTACTTGCTGCATGAGGATTATGTAATTCACCTTGTACGGGCTGTACTCTCCACGCTTGCTCTTCAGGTAGCTGGAGAGGTTCCCATGTTTACAGTACTCCACAATCACCATGAGTGGCCCTGCAGAGACGATCAAAGTAAGAAGGATCAACAACTCATAACTTCACATTAAAGGACCACAGAGAACATTTAGAGGCTGATTTAATGAGAAGTGCATTTAGGTCAGGGAGGGCTTGTTAAGTTCGATCACTAGCTCTCATAAAGAAGAAAATTACTGAGGGCTGCATGCTCGGGGCACAAAAGGGGACCAAGTAAATTGGTCCGTCTTCATGAACAGTACAGCTATGTGCGTTGTATGATGACTCACCTCCAGCCTTCGTACAGGCTCCCAGCAGGTTGACGACATTGAGATGATGTCCGATATGAATGAGAATTTTCAGCTCCGACATCAAGGCGCGGAACTCACTAGATGTGGCTCCCTCTGTAATACAGATACTGAAACTGTGTGTTTGAAGATTTTCATTGTGTGTACTGTTTGTGTGTGTCGGGGGGGGGGTGTAACAAAAACAACTAATACTAACCCTTAAGCATTTTGACTGCAACAGTGGTGCATGTGGTAGCTTTCTCGATGCCAAAGGCGGCTGCTTCTACCACCAGACCAAACGCTCCTCGGCCCAGTGGGTCTCCTTTAACACGAAACATTTGTCATGAAGACATGAACCGTGATATTGGTTTCTCCGATGTAGCACTCCTTCATCAACATCACCCGCCATAAGAAGGTGTTCATTTGAATTGATTTTAAACTGGACGTTATAGACAACTATGCTCGTTGTCACACGTTGAAGAACTGTCTCCTTACTCACTATGCCATCTTTCTGTATACAGTGTTCTCTGGATTGAACCAGATTTGTGTCTCACCTAGCTTCAGCCTGTCCCGAGGGAACTCCCATTTGTTAGCATCATACGTGAGCCTTTCACACTGCTCGTCCATGGGCATCTCCTCAGAGTCCAGGATCATGGACAGGTAGCCCGTCTTCAGATCCACACCATTTGGCTGAAACAGTGTGTGTGAGAGAGAGAATATGTGTCAATCAATGAGCCCCTATTTGTTTCAGTTCTTTCCTTTCACTACAGTAAAACTGTACATCAGTTTTCCAGTGACTCTGGTTCCAATCCAATAAAAGGGGCCCAATCAGTGCAGCGGGTCTACGTGGCTTATGGGAGCAGAGAGTGGCCCTGTTGTTCCTGGATACAAAGGAGAGAGCCCACTGAGCGCCAGACAAGTCCCTTCTAATCAGTCATACACCCCCACTGTGTGTGTGTGCTCGTGCGTGTGTGGGTGTCCTTTATCTGTCAACTTTTTTAAATTCATTATCGGCTCCCATGTGTGTCACTGGAGGGAAAATCCAAGGAAGGAAAAGTATTGCAAAAGGAGGATGAGGAAGTTCTTACTCTCTTTCTGCCACGGATGACAAAGACGATCAGTAACCAGAAAAACATGGCGATGACCACTGACCCAATAGGAACAATCAGTTCCACATTAGTCTTTTCCTCTGCACCTAGAACAAACACAACGATATGAGTTACAGGAGTATTCACAAATAACCCTATAATAAAATGTGTCAAAGTACAGATCATACAACTAATTTGGGGCCCATTCTTCAGGGAAAAAAATGGGGCGTCACAGTGGAATGTCGATTACAATTTCAGTGGCGTGCCTTGGCAACGTTGCATACATCTCATACAGGTCTGTCATTGTCTTTGGCATGTACACATGTGTGTCTGTGTTTGGGCTGGAGGAAGGAGACTGATATTTTATCTAGTCATAACAAACGTTCAGGGCTCAGTGCAAACAACTACTGCCAAAGACAACCTGGAAAGGCCAATCAGAACCATAATAGTGTGTGACTACATGCTGTAATAAATTCTCTCTCTCTTAATTCAGCTTAGAGGCTGTAGGTAAAAAGGTTGAGGGTAGTCTCATATTTTATTCTTGTGGGGGGGGTTAAATCACTAACTTGCATCACAAAGAGATTTAATTGATGAAACATGATGGACACATGCCCAGCCATGTGCACTCAGGCATCATGAAACTGATTTGATGCACCGTCAGATTTCTGATGTCATAAATATCAGGCTATAGCATATAAGATTTCAAGTTTTAAGTTGCTTGCTCTTCCTGTATGTTCCTGTGTAAAACTCTCATGTACAGAGATTTTCTTGTTTGCGGGTCTGTCCTCTAACCTCCCTCATTAGCAGGGTTGGCACCTGAGCTGGGAGCTACTGTAACTGGGTCTACATTCTGCTTACGGGGACTAGGTCACGTAGGCCGTAGTTCTAGTTAGAGCATTTGTTTGTTTGTCGCTGTGTCTCTGTGTTCAGGACAGCAAAAGGGTGGACAGGAGTGCAGAGGCTGGAGCTGGGGCAGGGCTGGCCTCTCCCTTTTGTCCTGCATTGTTTTGGATTTAGAAACTCCCAGGAGGATGTTTGCTAACTGGGCCAACTTCCTGTCATGAGGAAGCAAAGTTATTCTTACGCCACATCAATGATATAACAATGTCGTATGTGTGATGTGAAACGTTGATGCCAGATATAAATACACGGCCTTTGCGAGTATTGTGTATATTGAGGGTTAAGGCTAAACTTTCTTGCATGAACCATGAACAACATTTATAATTTGCATCATTTGTCATGTGGCACCAGCTGGGACTGACCTTCAGTGGTCAAAAAGGCCTGCGAGGTGTCGCAGCCACGGCTGTTACATGCGGTGCAGGTGTACAGACCACTGTCCTCCTTCTTCACACGCTGAATTGTCAGAATATGGTTGTGCTGACTCAGAATCACACCTGAAAGCAACCCATATTGTTTGTTTAATAGCTGTGGCAAGTCGTGAAGTGAGTCCGTGCTCAGTGAAAAGCCATGCACACCTCACCTGAGCCCTCCACTACAGTGTGGTTGTTTTTGGTCCACACCACCGTTGGGTGTGGCATCCCTGTGGCGTCACACTGGAGGCTGATCGTTGCACTCACATTCACTTTTTGATCGGTTAAATTATTAAGGATCCTTGCAGCATCAAGACCTAAAATTGGAATCAAACAAAACTCTTAATAACAGCAGAGTAACATATTACCCATATTTTCTTATTGTATGTCATTATATTCTGCCTTGTCTAAAGATAGTGACACTTGTCTTTTGACAAGTCCTTGCATGTGAAAATAGTGTAACTGCACTGAAAAGAAGTCAGATCATCTAAATGTACAGGCATTAAGCACCACTTGAAAGATTGAAAATATGACAATAAAGTGCCTGAAACTGTTGCAATGCACAAACCTGTGCGAGATACTGTATGTCACTTATAATAATGGTTTTCCTTTGAGAATGATTGACTTGTAGGTCCTGAGGGGCCCAATATTTTCAACCAAAAAAAAGGGAATTGTGAATGTTTCTTACCTTTGAGAGAAAGATGGCGTAGCAGGCAGGTTCTCTCCTGAGTCTTGATATTTTCCACCTGACAGGCATACAGACCCTCATCATGACGGGACGCGTTGGGCAGCAGCAGCTCCAGGGTCACATTGGTGCCGTGCAGGCTGGACAGCCCTACATGAGAGAGGGGCCTCAGCTGCAGCGCCAAGGAGCGACAAGGCTGCACCAACGCAACTGGCTCTGACTTTGAGATGTTGGTCACACGGAACCAGGCAAGGTTGCCATAGATCAACTTGTCCGCCTTACACCGCAGAACCACACGGTCCTCCTCTAAGGGCTCATTGGATGGAGACACACTCACTTCAAGGCCACCTGCAGCGTACAGGTGGGCACAAGCAAGACCAAGAACAGCATGACGATTACTGAAATTTAGTGCTGATTACAGAAAGAGAAGGAAAGGAAAAGCAAGTGCTCACGTGTCACGTGGAAAAAGATGATCCGTGAATCCTCTCCTACTTTGTTGGCAGCTATGCATCTGTAGAGGGCATGGGCCTCAGCTTTCTGAATCTTCAAAGAGCTCACAATTTTCTAGGGAAATTAATGATTTATGAAAAAACGGCACATTAAATAGTCAAAATGCAACATCCTCTGTTAAACTAGCAGCATTCTTATGGCGGTGGATCGCAGAGGGAATGGGGTCTAAGCAAGAGCATTTATTTACCTTCTGGGCATGATCAGGGTCAATTCGTTCCATGGGGTGGTGACCGGTGCTATTGCTGATATCTCTCCAACCTGTACACTCTGCTAGCTGTACCTCAGACTTTATCAGGCCTGACCTGTTGATGAACAGAAACCAGGTCACACTCACATGTCTTGCTATGGTACTTGTTTTCGTCACAGAAGCACCAATTGCCCATGTCAATGTAGGTGCCCTGCTACTAAAACGTTCTCTTCTGTGTGTCTCTGAGTGTATCTCACCCTGATACACCAAATGCATATTAACAAAAACACTTACAAATGACCAACAAATACAGACGTATGAGTTTAACAATTACGATCAGATTTTTGTTTTTCACATGCTTCTTTTCAGTTTATTTGCTCCCCTATGCAATTTAATTTTAGTTGTCAAACTAAATTAAGAAACACGGGAAAGGTTTGTCGAGAATTTAGTCGCCTGTGAAATTGGGTACACGATAACGAGGGAAAGAGTGCACAAGAAGAGGCGCAGCTTCAGCAGGAAGACAGAGAGCATGACAGGAACAACAGGAAACATAGTGCTGCACTGAGGAAGAGCCCTGATGTGTAGACCGAAGATAAGGAACCTGCTGATGATCAAAGCAGCCACTCACACACGCCTCCTCCTTTCTATCAACAGTTGTCAAATCACTGAACACCTGAGGAGGCCGGGACCTCCTGTCTGTGTGTTGCACGGCCAGAGCTGCCATCTCAAACAGCCAATTCAGAGAGGTACGAAGCCTTATAGTAAAAATCTCTGGTTGCACAAAATTAGCAAACGTGAATAATTGAAGTCCTTCTAAAAATGGACATTGCGAAGAGTATGAACCACATCCGCTGATGTGCATCGGGTCAGAGCGTGCTCTCATTGTCTCTTCTTTTGTTTTTGTCAACATCACGAAAGCAGCTATTCCTATCCTAAATCAACAACCTGTTGACAATGAGTGAGCGAGAAAAATGTGAACACTGTACATGAACAAAGGGAAGCACCCCCCCCCAACCTGTCTCTCTCTCTCACACACATGAAGGTTGTCTTACATAAAGGCCTTAGGACAGTCCTCTTTGGACATCCACTGCCACTGGATGTGTGCAGGTGTGGGAAATCCACGAGCCGTGCACCTTAGGGTGGGGCTGCTGCCATACAGGTACACATCAGTGTCCACCGCCACCTCCTTCTCAATGATACGGGGAGGCACTGTGGAAGAAGACACCAAGAGTTATCACCACGGTCTCTTGTCTTCACCAACAGCGTCAGACAGCTCAAGAAGAAATTTAAAAAAAGGAAAGAACAGGGAAAACATGCCGTTGACCAACAGCTGAAAAGAGCGTCTCCGTTCCTCTTTAGTAATCTTATTGGTCAGGACCATTGTGTAATTCCCTGCATCCATTTCTTTCACTCCGCGGATGATGAGGGCATCACTTTTCTGTTTTATTCTGTAATCATCCTTCAGCAGTAGGCCATTTTTAAACCTGGGCAGACAGAGGGGAGTAATGGTACAAAGTAATCCGCAACATAAAAGTCACAATGGAAAGTTAATTATGTCTTTAGCACATGGACAATAACGTTTTAACATGTTGCCAAATGCAGTTAGCTAATTGCCTGTATGATAAACTGCTACTAGTACATATTATGCTACAGCTTGTTCTTCCACTGTGAACATACCATTTAAAACTGGGCTCTGGGTAGGCTGAGTACTTGACAGGGATCTGGGTGGATGTTTGATCTCCCACATTTACCTCCCAGACCTTCATCCATGGCTCTTTCATATCAATGAAAGGCTTTTCTGGAAACACAAGAGAAATCACAAAATGTTCTTAGGGAAACACAAATCATCAGTATTTCAAGATTCAAAACTTCATTGCCATTTCAACAGAGCTGATAGGACTTTGGTGAGCTATCAATGTATCTAGCAAACATGAGCATGAGTATTTATGATTCACAAAGGCACTATGGAGCAGCTGTTGACTACCGAGCAGTAGTCAAACTTGTATAACTTTATATCAGATTCTCAATGATATAACAGACTGCCAAAAAAAATTAACACACCACAAGCCTCACCTGTCTTTAAGAGAAAGAAAAACACGTGTCCTAGGATCTCTATGCTTTCATGGATGTAATATTCTTGCTATTATACCATGAAAGAAGCACCATCTACAACAACATTGTGTTTCCAGTACACTTACCATACACTTTAAGAGACGCTGATGCACTTTTCTCCATCTGTCCGCTGGATGCAGTGCAGGTGTATTCTCCGGTGTGATCGACTGTCACGTTCTCCACTATGAGTGTGTTGGACAGCTCCAGAGAGCTCCACAGCTTCTTCTTGTGGGGTGTCCCGTGGGTCGGCCTTGAACCATTCACCGAGGTCTGACATGAGAGAGAGACGCATCAGAAATGCAGTTTCTTTAAATCTGACCATTTAGAACATACTGGCTTCGGTCCACCAAGCTTTATTGCTCTAATGCAAGCAGGCAGAACATTCAACACACATCTGGTCACCTGTGCACTTTGACCTGGTATAGAGATATGCTGGAGGATTCCTGAAAGCAGGAAGTAAGGAATATGTGCAAGAACAACAGGAAGTGAGGTGCAGCACTTCTGGTATCTCCATGTGTCCTCACTGATGTGTTAAACTTATTGAAGTCTATCGCATGAGTCCATTTAAAGTGTAAGAGCATGTCAACCATCACAGAGGAAGAACAGAAAAGCCTCGGGCACTGACCAGGGCATGACCAGAGTGCGTCCAGTTGAATTCAATGCCTACATTGAGCTCGGTGTGGGCAGTGCAGCTGAGCACCAGCCGCTCCCCCACAGACAGCCTCGCTTGTGGGGGGTTCAGGGTGAGGTCATAGATCTTGAATCCTGCGGAAAAGGGAGGGAAGACACGGCAGTCAGTCGACGGCCTATTGTTCTCCTGAGACTACAAACTCGCTCTGCACCTACTCTCCCTCACTCGCTCGGTTCTTCACCGAGTCCCTCTTTCACTTATTTACTATGAGTCCCTGTGTCGCTCACTCTCTCTCTCTCTCACACACACAAGCACAATCATGCATTCGGACAGTCTTTCCACTAAGTATTAGTATTCATTCAGTTCAGTAAAACACAAACACGAATAGATTCCTTCTACAATTTAGACTTCTACCAGTGATCATTTTCTGTGTGAATCTTGTTTGAACTCACCGACAACAGCAACAATGTAGAGAGGGGACTTAAATGTCTCATTTCCAATGACAGTCTGGCAGGACACAACACCGGCGTAGCTGATCAGATAACTGGGGACAGTGAAACCCGTCCTTGCGTCCCACAAGGAATCCTTCCCATCGGGATGAAGCTCCTTATTTGGATACTTCTGACAGACACAGAAATGTACTCATTTTGAACAAAGAATTTAAAAATAGAAACATCAACACCAGAACATTTTACACATGATCACTTTTATCTGGCTATGTAAATAAGATAGCATTACTTCTTATATGTAGGATGTAGAATCCTGTGTTTATGGACCTTGACCTTTGGTTTTTTGTCCATTTAAATCTTACTCTTCTCAATCCCCAAACATTATGGAAATGCAATACTGAATTGCAATCCTTTACAACCCTTTACATATGATATTAGTTTATATTAATGTGCCTGAAAATTGTGGAAAAAGAAATATCACTTGAAAAATAACTTATTTTTAAAACAATTAAATCTAAGTTCTTTATCTGCTGTTAGGACTTTGTCCTACAGAAGTTGTTCCAGCTTGTGCAACACTTTAAATTTCACTAAGAAAGGACATGAAGGCAACAGAAACAACTCCTCCTTACAGTGTGTAGCGTAACGTTGAGATTCTCCATCGAGCCCCGGCATGGAATCACCACCCGCTCTCCCTCACGGATGAACACCACCTCATATTCTTTGTCAGACGGCACAAACGGCACCTTGTAATCTAAAATCAAATCAAATCAAATGCACAAACATAAGGTGTGCGATTAAATTACGTTACAAGAAAGTTAAAGTGAACTCAACACTGACATGAAGGTGGAACTGGCTAGACTTGACTTATGATTGGTCATCTCAAATTTGCGTGTTTGAATAAACACATTTTACATGTAAAACTGTGTAGTAGTGTATCCTTTGTGTGGCTGTGGCTTCAACAATAGTTTAGGGGCCCCAGCAACATGAGGTATACTGTACTTCCACTATAATTCATCCTGATCCTGATAATGATCCTGATTACTGTAAGAAAGACATTTTAACCACACTGTACACACACTAGTATTTTTGGGTTAGAATGTTGACTATCTGCAGTAATATCACTCATACAAATCCAACCCTTTAATGTTTTTACCAAATGACTGTTGCCACAGTCATCAGTGAGTGTTTCTGACCTGACAATGGGTTTGTGAACCCAGAACAATAGCCTAGATCAATAAAGACTTTGCTATGATTTTCATAATGCAGTTCTTCTGTATACCACGACATCACAACAAAACACAGCTCCATCAAGCCACTGCCACCCCCTCAGCTACACTCCAAGATGAGGTTAAAGTGTGTTATACCATGGACAAACACATAAGCTGCTGCTGAAGTCTTGCCATCTTCGACTCTCAGGTCTCTGTAGGAACACTGGTACTGTCCAGTTTCATTGGCTGTTGCGTTGGAGATCCGCAGTGTTGTGCAGAAGAGTCCTGATCCACTGCAGTCACTGGTGGAGAAGCGAGTGCTTGTAGGAGGGGTCGTCCACCTCAGGTACTGGCGACCTCTGCCGGATCGAGAGATAGAGAATTATGAATGTTGTGTTTGTAAACTATGTATGTAGGGGTCAATGGATGGATTGAATTCAGTATGGTACAGTATATTTACACATACCTGCATGTTAGTTCCAGATTGTCAGATTTGTTCATTCTATGGATGCCATAGATGTTCAGCGTTGGTGGATCAGGCATAAACCGCAGTTCAATGGCTGCAGGAATCAACAACACCAATCAGTCACAGCAAACACTGACAACAAACACAATCTACAGTGATGACGTCAGTCTGTATAGCCCTAACAAATAATAGCTACATAGATGGGTCAGCGGTCACGTCACTATTGTTTGAAAAAAACACAGTATGGTCCGTAAGATTGTTTTTTAAATCAATGGAAATTAAATCAGGTCAAAAGCACAAGGTAGAGGCTGAGAGTACAATACATAAAGAAAGTAGAACTGTTTTTGTAACTGGCTCTCTGGCTACTTAGGGGCATTTTTCCACTGCTGCAGCAAATGGTGGAGCTGTGTCAAAACAGGAAGCAGGGCGAGATGGGCCGGGTCAGGCTGAATAGCCCAGCACAGTAAAGGCTTAGGTGGGGTTCCTGTTTCTGAGGTTACATACTGCCCACCACCTCCCTGTGAGGCCCTAAAGCACATATTGTATTGTATGGAAAAAACACATTAGGCTGACCAAGTAGGCATTATACAAATATGTCTCCATTTAAATCAATGACCCCTAAATTAACTTTCATTAGCAAATATAAAGTGGGATTATGAAACTAATTCTTCTTTGTCAAATAGGCACACATTTCCCTCATTTAATTCATATCCCTTTGTGGGTACATAAAAAGAGAAATTAGCTGGCACACACTACAATACTTTTTCATACTTCGAATGTATCCAGAGCACAGGCTCATGCAAATGTTCATAAAGCACAAAAGTATTCAGAAAGCTCTCAAAGTCGCAGCTGAGGACTGCATAAAACTGACAGAGTAGTTAAAACAATTGGGCATAAATTATTGGCAACTGGATTTATTGTTTAACTGAAGTCAATAGGTAAAGTAGAAGACTTGATTAATTTATTATCTTACCAGCAACACAACTGATTTTCAGAATAATGCCAAATAGTGGAATGACGGAGATTGCCGCAGCCATCATCCGTCAGAAGAGTCCTCATGAACATTCAATTTAAAAAAAAAATAAAAAAGCTTCAGTGCAGCAATAATAATCCCACTCAGTACTAATCCATTGACTTCTGATGCTTTACATTCTTATCCAGAGAAAACTCTGTGAAAGTAATGAAAACAAGTGACAGGAGAGAAGCAGAGCGGCTGCGTTTGTCCCCATGGAGCTGATGCTGGAGCTGGAGCTGATAGAGAGACGCGCTTCAGCTGAGCAGCCTGCAGGGGAGGAGCATCTCCCTCAAGCTGGAACTAAAAACTACCACATGACTGAGAGAGAGACACTGCCGGGCTGTGCTGCTGGTTGTTGGAGGGGCAAACACTGAACTTTGACCAGCCTTCTTTCGTTTGGATGTTCAGCTGAAGTGAGCAGCACACTAGCTGCAAAGATGCTAGCTCATACATGTGAAGGTAAAGGACAAGTACCTCAAAATTATACTTAAGTAACTTAATTGAGTAGATGTATTAAGTTACGTTCCACCACTAGCAATTATTAATACTAAGATGATTTAAGTATTATAATATTTTAATTTAAAACCATAATTTTTGAATGAAATGTATGACCCTGTTATTCCCAAAAAATACAGTCCTGTGTGACTGCAACATTTAAAATGTATTTGACGTAGTTTTCTGTGTCTGAGAAAAAGAAGCAAACAACTGAGCATTTGGTGGATGCAAAACCTGCTCTGAAAACAATGACATATCTTATATTTTAAATTGATATGGCAACCTTGTTAGCAAACTGTTGCTTATTCACACCTCCAGCAGATATAGAGCAACACTATCATTCATTTGGAGTTGTGTTTCTGTCCACCTGATGAATATCAGTCCAATATTCACTCTCCTCTTATCCACTCTCCGTTTTTGGTGTCCACCAACTCCTGAGGGGGATACCTGGCTCTTTATCTGCTAAATGTTCCACTATGTTCAACAGCTAGTTGCTACGTTTGTCTGTCTGCTGTTTGGTGCTGGGCATGTGATGTACAGTGTGTTTTTAGAGCAACAAAGTTGCTATAAAACCACATATAGCTGAGGAGAACTGTACAATCTGGTGGTAACTCCCTGAAGGTTCATCACTGTGACCAACTACTTTCAAAAATACGTAGTCATGTGACCTATTGATAATATAAAATATTGTTTCTAGCCGATTTAACAGCTAATTAGGTCATTACAAAAACATTTGTTATGAGGATGTTGTTTTGTTTGAATGATGAATTTTAGGGAACACCCTATTTAGCAGGTTGAACTTCTAGGGGTAAATAAATCGATAGATCATATTTCATCACCTGCCCAAAGATGTTCAAATTGTTAGGTCATTCGGTACAGAGCTAATAAATGCCAGGAAAGCAGGGAGCAGTCTACAGCACACAAGGCACAGATTAACTCTACGTTTAAGTTCTGCTTTGGAAAAATAAAAGCATTGCAACTCTTTCTATTGCATCAGACCATTTCTCATGATGATGTTTTTTACAGGAATTCAAAATTCCTTTGTAGCATTTCACCTGACGAGGAGGAGGAGTGGTGTTTTGCTGCTGGCATGGGTTGAGGAGTGTTAAGGGAGATGATGGGGTTGTATGTTGTGTGGTTTCTCCACATGTTTCCTGGCCTGGTCACTTCTACAGGGACTCTTTGCCTACTAAAACGCCTACCCTCCTCATAACCAACACTTCCTGGAGGGCGCTCCACACCTCTGGAAAAGCTGGAAACGAAGAACATTTTCCATTTTTCTATCTACTTTAGTTTTCCACATTCAACGTGAGGTGATTGCTTTGAACTCTGGCAAAGACAAAGAGAAACATAAAAGATGAGTTTTAAAGAATCTAAGGGAAACGCCGGAGGAGGGAAAACTGGCCAAGGAAACACGAGGTTGTGTGGAACATAATACTTTATATTCATAACATATTTGTATATTTGTGTAACATAGGTGATGTTTTTCTTTTTTTTTACTACAGAGGGAAAGTCCGAATAGTCTGTAGTACTGAATTAAAAAAACAGTGTTTGCATTAAAATCACATCTGAAAACAACTCCTATTCAGCTGCATGCATACATCTGCTGACGCCTCTGGACACATCTTCAGTTATGTTCCTGGCATCATTGGCTGTTTCGGGTCCTTTCAATATCATACACCCTCCGCCAAGCGACCCAGCTGGGGTTGATCAGACCCCAGCTAGGTCCTGCCACTGCCACCATCGGTGGTACTATGGATGGCTCTCATATTCCTCTCTCCCTCGATACCCAAATCACTGAAGGCTCTGGCTAAGGAACAGGTTGCAAATCACCTGCATCCAACCTCCACTGGGAAACACCTCGCTATCCATCCAGCCTGCTGACAGTTGCTGACCAGTCCAGCATACTTGACGAGCTTCTTTTCAAAAGCCTCTTCCAGTCGATCTTCCTGTGGAACTGTAAGCTCCAGCAGAACAGCTTGCTTGGTGGATTCAGACACGACGACAATGTCAGGTCGCAGGTTGGTGGTGGCTGCAATATGGCTGGGGAACTTCAGCTGTTGTTCAAGGTCCACCAACAGCTGCCAGTCTCTAGCAGAGAACAGGATGCCTGGAGATATTGTTTTGGTGGGCATTGGCTGCTTCACCAGCTCTGATAAAGGTGATGGCCTGCTTGGAGGGTCGGGATTGCTTTGCCCACTCAACTTCTACACTGATGGATTCAGCAATTGTCTTCCGGATCTGATCATGCCTCCATCTGTACCGTCCCTCTCCAAGTGCCTTTGTGCAGCAGCTGAGGATGTGCTCCATGGTTCCATGCTTGGAGCACAGTGGACAGGCTGGTGACTCTGATATACCCTATGTGTGGAGATTTCATGGGCTTGGAAGCACATCATTCACTGCCTGGATGAGAAATTTGATGCGGTGTGGCTCGGCTTCCCAAAGCTCAGCCTAGGTTACTTTTCGTTTTTGACCACATTCTCCCATCTTGTTCAAGCTCCCTGTTGCTTCATTACCACCACCTTGCAGGTTCTCATTTCCTCCACTGTTGCTCTCACCTCCTCCTGAACTAGACAGGACCTTTCCTTCCCTCTGATGGTGTTCATTTGGGGAGTTGGGGAGAGGATCCTATCCCAGCTCAGTCTTGTGTGACCGCTCCCAGCAGCCTTGCCTCTGCTTCCTGAACAGCTTCCTCTGCCCTCCACTTCCTGCCAGTTCTCACTTGGATCCCTGCCTTAGCCACCTTTGGATCACTTGAATCAATGTACTGTACCACTTCTGTAGCTCTTGTAACCCACGTTGGGGGCACGTTGCTTTTTTTCCCCAGTTGCTGTGCTGATGGCTGAACACTGCTCCAGGATGTCCTCGGCAGAGGAAAGGACTCCTGGATGGGTTAAAGGCAGAGACTGAATTTCAGTGTGGGATGAGTGTCTGTGTGACAGGTGGTGACAGTGCATTAACTGTTTACATGTTTAAACTGGGTACATGAATGGTGGTTACGTGAATGTGAATGTGCAATAAGTGTTTACATGGTTATTAAGTGTTTACCTGT